>CAJNIZ010009447.1:0-17244 GCA_905231905.1 Symbiodinium pilosum
GAATTTTGAACAACCGCCATATAGGGATAATGGAAAAGAAAATGGAAGCCACTATAGTATAATAGGGTATATATTGGGGTAGTAATGACTATTGTAGGTATTGTTCCCCGAACTTACGGGGAACTCAAGTTTTTGCAACGCCCCAAAGAACGCTTCAAGAAAGCTTGAATCGGCCGTAATCAGCCTTTACTGAGTATTCGGACCTTGTTTTCGGTTGGGGGTGGGCGTAGCGTAAGACCCATGATGTCGACAACCCTGAACTTGCAAGCTGCGTGTTCAGGGGTTTGGCTGCCCCGGTCCCTTTCGGCTCGCGGCTAGAGTAAGCCTATGAATTGATCCAGCAGCAAAGTATTTGATTGTAATCTGGTTCAGGAATTCAGTAAATCCTTTCTTCTGAAACATGGGTCGTGCACTTCATTCGTAAAGATTACAGTGTGGCACCCCCTATTTTGGAAACATCCATATATCACCTTCCTGCTGGAAATGCAATAAAAATTTGCTGTAGTAACCCAGATAGCACATAGCTACCAATAGGCGGTGGGCAATTTTCGATATTGGGCCACTCGGTGAGGTGATTGCCTACGCCCTATTTAGAATGACCCGTGAACCTCGAAGCACCCCGGTGGATATCCTTTGTTGGGTGACCCTGCCATAAGCATCCTACACACACAAAATTCTCAAAGTACATCTTGAAGTGTAGGATGTATGGGATTTCAGTTTCTGTGGTGTGCGGATAACCCAGCTGCGTATTTCTAATTAGATATTATACACCTCACTGTAGCGTAAGTACATATTGTATCCTCCCTCCTGGCTATAGAATCGTATGAAAAGAAATATTGTGGATGGAGAATATGTAACTATCGCTCAAAAACCTATATGCGCCATATGATTTGATTCAAGTCCAAAAACTCAACTGGATCTGGGGACAACATATTCTTCATACCTTAAGCCGGGTTAGATTCTTGGACCTGTAAAGTGAGTTCAAGACACCAAGCCTTAGATCTCCAAACTCCAAACCCCCAAACCCTCAACTCCACGCAACGAGATTTCACCTCCGAATCCTGAGTTCCAAAAGGTGTTTCAGGTCATCACCTCAGATCTGACACTTCAGGGTGCCGGTTTGGGCGCGCAGAAAGCTACGTGTACGTTTTGACTCGGGATCTCGAAGCCAACTTCACGTTGCAAGAAAGCTGAGCGGAGGGACCTTGGGGCTGGTAATATGTTAGGTTTTTGCGTGCTTTCTTGTGTGATTAACGTTCAAAGGCTTAGCTAGAGGTTACGCTTCGGGCGCCGGGTAGCATGATTGCATGTACATTTCCCACTCAGGAACGCGACGCGCTATGCACTAGACCATTCAGAGTCCGAAGTAGGTCGCTATTCAGGCTTCTTTGAGGGCCGACCAGTTTTTACACCGGCATTTCTTGGGAGCTGGTCAACGAGGCTAGGGCCTGGGTTCCCGGGTTGCCCTGTATCATGCCTCAAAGGGACTAGGTTGAGAATTGGGCTCCAGCAGTTGTGAAGGTCCAGGGGTCCTAGTAGGTAGGATATCAACGGCATTATGAATAGGCCAACCCCAAGGAGGGCATTCATCACTGCAAAGTTATAACCATAACCTACCTACAAAGTTCCCTGCGCCTTCAAACCGAAGTATCCTTGTTCAAAGCTCAGCATGCAACAGTCCCACACAACCTTGCACTTAACCCTAGACAAGGGTTTGGGGTCTGTGTTTGCAATCCTAAGTTGGGTCATTTCATTTGAAATTGCAAGGTTCATCATTCAGGTCCAATTTCTCAGAGTTCAGGGACATGAAAATGATGAGATATCCCAATGAGGAACCAATAAATTTGTGCAGAAGCCCCCAGATGTAAACAACCCTGGAAGGCTTGGACATTTGATGGCGCCTTGGTTGGAGTTTAGAGGGTAGGATTCAGGGCTTAACGGTTTAGGCCTTAGGGGGTGTAGGGCTTAGGCTGCAGAGTTTGCAGTGCCAGGTTCAGGGGCTTAGTGCTGTGTGTAAGGTCTGGTGGACGTAAGTTGCGCAATTCCTTGGAATTGCAGCTGTTCAGGAACCTTCAGTCGTACAAGATCCCCTCCTCCAACAGTATTGTGCCCGGCATAATCATAAACCCCAACCCTTCCTCTACTCACCCCTCAGAATATGCGCCAATATTTTGCTTTATCAATTTGCATGTCTCCTAAACCAACACAGCCCCGAGCAAACATCGAAACAGATATGGCTGCTGTTTCAGGACACTAGTCTCTGTACGACAATTTCTGCGGTTTTTGTTGGGTTGGAGGAGTGTAAAACCCGAAACCCTAAGCCGGTAAATTTCGGTTACTGGACCCCAAGGGCCCCTCGGAGTGCAAATGCCGTGTGTCAATTGTCATGGTTCTGAGGTGTTCAGGGCCTGGAGGCTGGGGACAATTTAAATGATGTGCAACTACTCGGCCTGGGGTTCTTATGTGCATCTTCAAGTCTGTGTTCATACCGAGATAAGCACAAAGTCCAAGTCCTGAACCCTAAACCAGAATTGTCAGAGCATTTAGCAGCCACTGCGGCGCAGTGTCGAAGCAGCGCGGCGCTGGAGGCGATGCGAGGCTGACCTGCGCTGCGTTTTCTTTCGCGCACTCATGCTTAGTTGGGATAGTAGAAGAAATCGGAATTCATTCTATTGTTTACGGTTTACGGTTTGGTGCGTGTTCATGTCATGGGGTGCTTGCTGGCTTGGAACCACACCGAGGTGCTCGCACACGTTCATAACAGCCAACCCACCCCATCACCACCCTGAGTTCAAACAACGCAGGGCTTAGTTTCTGAAGTCTGATGCATGCCTGCGGGGGCAGAGTCCACAACGTCGGGGGAAGCGCTGCGGCGACCGGGCATGAAGCGATGATGTTTGATGATGCAGCTTCGGGCTCCACGTGGCAGCTGTCAAGCCCTAAGCTAGGTCTTTAAGGTTTATTATATATAGGGGAATTGCACTTGTAGGGAGTACTATAGGAATGACATTGGGGGATGCTGGAGGGCTCCATTTCCCGGTTTCCGACTGAGCATGAGTTCGTTTAAGGAAGCTGTACCCGCCCACAGGATGTAAATTTATGTAAAGTTTTGGAGTTTGCAGACCAAGGTCTTAAGGTTTGTTTTTGCCGTCTACTATTGAGGTGGGCATTTGGCTTCCTTCAGATGTTTACCATTTGGTTGGTTGCCGTCAGGAATTTAAAGCCGGTTGCCATAATATCGGTCTGTGGCAAATAAAATGGTTTCCCAAGACGGGCATCTCAATTGAAACTCCTGATGAGCAACCCAGTTGCAGTACAGAGGCCTTGTCAGGGAAAGCTTGTCAGGCCTACTGAGGCAGCAAGACTCCTCGGACGAATTGTCTAGGGGTGTCTTGAATGGGAGATTCTCGCACAAATCTAAAGATGATTGCGTGGCGCTTTGAGAAAGCCATTAAAGTTCTTTTGCTGCTCTTGAAGGGGGCCTCCTCATGAATAGTTTGGTGCCTGCACACTACTACTCAGAGAATCTTTAGGGAGTGGTCGAAGCGCCGGGAAGGGCCTCATCGCTTGAGTACATCCGCGTAAGTTTTGGGAGCTGACGTGCTTGTGCAATACCAGTGACTGATTTTGAGCCTTGGGAAGTCAAATGCTATGCAGCACTGCAAACTTCTAATCCCAAGTTTTGAGTTGTGTTACGTCGTGAAGCTCGTGCATCTTCGGATTGTGGGACACTGGGACCCTAAAGTTTACCCTCCCCCAAAACTACCATGGAAACCTGAAGGCGAACCGTCCAGACTACTGTCACCTTCAAGGGGTATACCTGGCAGGGCATCCAGGAGCTTGCTGCGAAATCGTTTTTAATGATTGATGGCCCGGGAGGAGGCTCAATCCTGGAGCCACAGGAAGGGTTCAGGATATGGGGATAAAACGGTCTAAGGAAAAGGGAGTTAGGCTACTAGCAGTTTTTTTCGGGTTCGAGGCTTGTGCAAGATGTGTTCTAGGGTCACACACAGTCTGGGGTATATGTATCGCCTCCTCATTTGTCAAGCTGTGGTGATTTGTCGAGACTATCTTCAAGTGTTGGCCAGCCAGGTTCATGAGGCCGGATTTATAACCTGGATTGTGCCCTTATACCCTATGCCCTGAGTCTCCAGTGCCTTCGAGTCTAATGCAGAGTTTGAGGTTGCCATCTAGGAAGATGGGTTTTAGGGTTCAAGAAGGTCAGTCCTAAGCCAAGAACTCAATCTTTGAACTTTGCAAGAGTTCTGGTCGTCAGCTTGTGTTAAAACGTTATATGCGAGTGCCCCAATTTATGTACAAATTGAGATGCGGCCATGTTCTAAACACGAGTTGAAAAGGTATTATACATTCCATGTGTATCCATTGTTGGTTTGCATGAACCTCCCCAAAAAAAGCTGCGATTAACTTGCCCGAGGGTTCCAGTGCGGACAATCTCATATTGTTGGGGACATTGTCATATTGCCAATTGCTAGTTTCCATTTTCTTTTCCATTATCCCCATATAACCCCAATAGAACCGCTAGAACAACCCCTATATTAACCCCCAATATAACTCTTATAATAACCCCTATATAACCCCTACACAACCCCAATAATATAGAAGCCTCCGTTTCTCATCATCTTACGAAGGCCTTCATCCCGTCAGACTGTTAGGATGCGCGCGGCCGGGTGCCAATACATTTTAAAGAGGCTAAGGGTTTGAAGGTTTGGGGTTTAACCTCCTGAACACCTGAATCCAAAAACACCAGACCCAAAATCCTAAACTCGTAGCTGCCAAGTCCTAGTTCGAGGACCAAAGAACTGAATCCGAGCACTTGATTAATTTTGCCCCCCCCTGCCAGAATATGAATGTTAGGTGCCAGATTAAAGGCAAATCGTTCTTCGGTCATTGAGGCTCTTGGACCTCTATGAAAAAGTGCATAGGAATTTATTGAACTCGAATTTTCTTATTAATCAGAAAAACATTCCTGGGTCATTGTGTCTATTGCACCTCTGTTAATTAAAAAGTGAGTAGGAATGTATTGAATCTCTATTATCACAACGGGTTCCCCCCCAAGAAATCTTTAAATGCATTTACTTTTCCCCATACGAAAAGCCACCTACTTGAAAGTAGTCTTTGGAGCCTAATTCTGCAAAATTTCGTTCTTTAGATATGGCCCCTTTTATAAATCAAGTGCTCGGAGTAGTATACAAGTAGGCTATCCAATTCCTACCTGAGAAGTTCCAGACTTTGCGTCTCCAAGCTTGGTTATCGTCAGTGTATTTTAGACATGAAATTCAACAGTGACCTTAAATGGGTTATAAGCCTAGCGAAGTCTGGTCCTGGTAGTACGGCCTACTAGATAAGTAGATTGTAGTATACAGTGGTATAAACTAGTGTACCAATGTCATGCAGGGGCTTTGGTATCAAGAGTATGGGTTTTTTTTGAAAGCAGAGGTCAATTGGAGATCCTAGTGATACAGAAAGCCCTACATCCCCAAACCCTAAGCCCGTTTATCCCTTTAGGGATTTTCAATGGGTTTGTCTAGGGTTAAGGTGTTTAGGCTTCGGGTTTACCTAAAGTTCCTAGCTTCTAGCTGCGGTCCACCGTGGCATGGAGCCTTCCTCTAGGCTCCCCTCGAAGGGATCCATCATCAAGCTCAGTGATGTACTTAGATGGGCTGGCTTAGGCTTTACATGAGGATCAAAGGCTGCTTGGGGCTCGTTCTTCTTTGGTGGGGTTCGATGATTATGGGCCTGTGACGGGTTAGAGTCATAATGTTAGCCAGCCACCTGATTCCCAGCCCGTCTGTGTATCGGATCAATGTTATGTGGAGTCTCCAAGAACACGGGGCATTCTAAACTCTCGACTCTAAACGCACATCTTTTTTTGTTTTGACACGGCAGATGATGCTGCGCAAGCATCCCCACCCTAAATCGCAGCCACAAACACCCTTCACAATAGATACTCCAAGTATAATGTATTGTCATTGTGCAACAAGATGAGAAAGTGGTTGTGCTTTGGCGGGACTTCTTATCACCAGGAGGTGGCGATTCTACATGAGGCAAGTAAGGAATTCGAGAGTGATTTACATCGTCATTATCCGGGGTCCCTTTTGGTTGTCTTTGAAGGATACTTGGAGATGCTGACAGCTTGCGCAACCCTACACCTTCACATGTGCCACTGACACTTTAAGCCCTAAACCTTCAGATGCCTTTCTGGGGTCCTGGCATTCTTGGAGACTGCCACATTAGAGCGCTCTGGCACTTCGAAACTTCCAAGCATGTGGCTTCCCATAGGAGAACTAATTACAATAGGGGCACAGAAGCCTAAACAATTACCAGTTTTCTGGTCCATGTAAAGAGCTTATGGGGCTATGCAGGGTTTGGGCTCTAGGGATATAAGAGAATCAAAAGGACAATGAATTTGAAAACGATATGGAAACTGTGGTTATGTGGGGGGCTTTTAGGGATGATTACCAAGATTACGACTTTAGAATATTCGTATATGATAGCATAGAATGCCCTCAAATAGTCTTCAAAATCATGGTTGGGTAATGTCTTGGGCCTGTATTAGATTAGTCTTCTTGTGTTGGGTTGCCAAAGCAGACACTGAGGCTAGCAAGGCATAAGTAGAGTTTGTATGAAGATTCCTTCCAGTGCAGCTTACTTACGGTCTCAACTGAGATCCGAACTTCCCGCCTCACACCCTATGAAGCAAAGAAAAATGGGGCTGCATCGCGCCCAACCTCGATCTGCTAGGCTCGTCATATGGGGAAGGTCCATTGGTCGGGGTGTTTTAGGGTTTAACTAGGGTTTAGGGAAAGAGGCTTCGAAATGGCCTTGAAGCTGTAACAACTAGCCACGTTCCGAGGTGCTGGAGTCTTTTAAGTCAAGACTGGTGGACTGTTGGTGTCGCTGGCTTCAAGCAGCTCAAGCATTTGTATGCAGGGGATCAGTGAGTGAGACCGAGCTCTGCAAGATGCCTGTACTACATCATCACTCCAATACTTGTAATATTCCAACATAGAGCTGTCTGCGGAATACCTCGATTCTGAGATGGACACCCCCTGTCAAGGAGCTCCTAAATTCGAATGAGCTCCATCCATCCCAAAACCCTCGCCCAGACTGAAATTGAAAATAATGGTCCATGTCTGAGTCCCTCATGTAATACGGCCCTGCATAGTTTTTACTTACCCAAAGGATGACCAAGTTGTGACATCCTTCCACATAACCGAACCTCAGAACCCCAATTCCAGAACTTGTTGGACATTTCCAGGGGTACTTGCGTTGAGGATGCTTATATGGCAGTTTCCGAAAAAAAGGGGGACCCTCATATAGACCCCAGAATACAAAAATCCTTCTTATGGGGACCCCCAATAAGTTGCCCCTAATTTTGGCAAACCCTTAACCCTATAAACCCCTATGTAATCCCAGTTTCCTTTTCATTTTCCATGTTCTTTTCCATTTGATTCTCCTAGGGGTCCATATATGTAATAACCCCTATATAAACCCTAGATAATCCCTATAGTTTCTCATATTGGAGTTCCTTATCAAACTAAACTACCAAGTCATCATCTTCTGAGTCCACTGGCTGCGTGACTGGAGGAAAGAATGGCCTCAGAGTAGGCTGCAGCGTCCACCGAGGATATGTGAAACTCTTTAACGCATGCATTGATTTTTGGAGGGTTCCACGGCAGCCAAAATTTCTAGTCTTGAGGTCAGAGTAGGCGAGCGCTACGGATTCAAGCACCGCCCGATTTAGGTACCGCAGAACCCCGATTCAAGCACCAAGATGTTCCGATTCAAGCACCAAAACGCATTAACTTCACCATCAAAAGAATCCGATTCTATCAACGAACCACTACCATTCAAGCATTTCTACGGCCCAAATACAGTAGGGGTATTACGGTCTAGGGGCCAGGGTGTTGGCTTTAGGGTTAAAGGTGTTGAGGGTTTAGGGCTTAGGATTTGGGAGTGTTTAGGGTGTAGGTTTTGTGGGTGTTCAGGGTTCAGGGCTAATTTCGGGTGCTCAGGGTCTAGGGCTTCGCTGATGGGAGTTCAGGGCTTGGTGGAGGGGTTAGGGCTTCGGGTTTAGGATTCAATGTGTTGAAGGTTCAGGGTTAGGGTTTGGCTGTGTTTGGGGTGTGGGTTTAGGGTTCACAGCCTAGGGTCTAGGCTCTGGGTTTTGGGTTGGGGGGTTGTCTCCTCGGGTTAAAGACATAGGGCTTGGGAGCTTTTCTGAATCATTGCGAGTTCCTGACCTAGGTTTCATTATGTCATTCGGTCGGTGGGAATCAGACGGTGGAGTGTACCACTGTGTCTTGTTTCAGGGGTTGCAGGTCAGCGGGTGGTCTGTGTAAAGGAGGGCTTCGCATGGACTGGCCACTGGAATCCTAATGTAGTTTTTCTGCAAAGCTCAGACCATAAACCATCGCCCGATACAACCCTCAACAAGAAACCGCCATCCGAAACCCTGAGCCCCGACCCAAACTGTCCTGTCTGTGTGGAAGTGTGGCCCTAGTATCAGTAGCTTCTTTTGGTTTAACTTGAAGGGGAAACAGCCAAACACTGGAGGACGCTGTGTGTTGGGAGAAGGTCGAGTGTTGCTCGTGGCAGACGCGCTGTACCCAGAGCCTCTGATGGGCAACCTACAGGCATCATGACACACCGCAAGAGCAGTTTGACGACTACCCAGAGAGCCAAAGATCTATATTCCTACAAGATATTATAGGATCCGTTATATGGCTGAAGGTATATTCCTTGATCTAGGGGTATCGGGGTCCCTGGGCAAGCCACAAAAACTTCCAGCCTCAGCTCTGAACCTTAAACCCTAAACCCCAAAACCCCTAAATCCTAAGCCTTCAGCCCTCAGGACGATAACATTTTCAACCAGGAGTTTAGGGATGTTATGCCCAAATAATGGAGAATCAAATGGAAAATAAAATGGAAAAATGAAATGGAAACTGCTAAGGATGATAATGTTCTTAACCAGTAGGAATGACAAAGGATGATTCTAAGAGTTGTTACGCGCGCAGTGTGGAATTCCCAAAAATGAGGATGGTGGCATTCCCCAGCTTCGTATTTGTCAATGTCTGGGTATGTAAAATGATCTGAGCATTTGTGACACGGTTCGTAAACGTGGTTATGAGTTCTGACGTTGTAAAGGGTTACGATCATTATGATTGGCCACTTTGCTACTTCCCGGTCCACCTCACAAACGGGTTTGCAGGCAAAAGCTGCTGCAGTCAAACCCTAAACCGTATACTACATATACCTTCCCACATCAAATATGTTGTGCCCATGCAGTTCGGGTCTTAGAGACTCTGAATCCTGACCCTTGGGCGTCTGTTGATATTTTTGTTGGGGATGTGTTGAATATCCAGCCGCAGACATTTTTCTGAACGAGACCAGTTTCAATGTTTGCCCAACCTTGCCAATTGCTTTGGCAACGTCATCAACATCTACCAGGTCCCCGTAGTCGGTTCCCCATTTCCCGTTTCGAAGCGGGGTTCCTCAGAAAACGAGTTGGTTTGAACAAGAGGGGCGCCGCCTAACACGGGTGAAAAAATGCTTCACACGAAGCGATGCTACACAAAAAGCTTACGTGGTGACGCTCGTTTGGTTCCTTATTTTCTTTCATGCCATCCCGCGAAGCAACCAATGTCTCCAGCAGGGTTCCTATGTCCTTACAGCTCCTGGACCACGTGGCTCGGGGTAGTTCACATTCAGCGCTGCTCTGCACAGTGCCTCCCCATGTGGGTTGATCAACTCTCGCTTCAGGGCATACGGCGCCAGAGACACCACTCTAAGTACGGTTGGGAAGATCCGTTTGGAGATCCAGATGACCATGGTCGAAACCAACTTGATGCTGAATCCCTAGCACTGCCTACCATATCCATAGTCAAAGAGAGCTTCACAGATCGAACGTCGCCTTTTTCGGAGGTCTTTGTTCCTTAAGAAGACTTTCTATACCTTATACCAGCCCGGCTGGAGGTTCATGGATTACGAACCATATCCCAAGGGAATGGTGTTTTATTTGGGGATCCTGTAGTCCACAATATAGGGCAAGATTTATGCCCTCTTTTTGTGCATAGTATTCTAGATCAAAATCTCGTGTTACCAGGCTCAATCACCAAAAAAGGTAACTGAAGCGGGATGCTTCGGGGGCTTATGGTTAAGTTATAGGAAGGATGATACGTAGTTAAAGAAGTTTTAATGTACCTCCCAGTAGAGTTCTGCTGAGGAAGACGTTCCAGCACACGAGGTGAACCTGCTGCAAGGACATGAGTGCAGAGGTATTCCATAGCTTGAACTCACTGTTTCATGCAGCGATCCCGAAACACTCAACTCAAATTACAAGTAGGCTTTTGTGGATCATGCTTGTGTCTGAGGTGCCGCATGCTGCAGGCCTTTACACTGCCCCCAGACCTCGCCACCAGCACTTGCAAGTTTCCCTACCCCTGAAACCCTAAGACGCTCTATGTTGCGGCTTCCGCTTTGAGACAACGATGTGGGGCTGAGGGTGTGAAGTCGTACCTTTATTCTTGTTGCCCGCCCCCATACCCCTATTCCCCCTCAAGCTTCTAAACCCTAAAACCTAGACCGCTAAATCTGATCATGTCAAGTTCCCGAAGTCCTCAAGCTTCCAACCCAGAAATGCTAGGGTTTGATGTTTAGGTTTAAGTAGGTGCAGCTTTCTGACAAGGTATAGCCTTTAAGGTTTGCGGTTTCAGAGTACAGTGTAAATTGTTGTAAGGAGTTTCGCCTTGGCATACTCCCCGTTTCCGGCTGCAGGCCAGCCCGAATCAGTCCCAACAATGGCTTTTCCCAAGCTATCTAGGGATCCAAATGGGGTTCCCAAAGTAAGGATTTGTTTTGAGGGTTTCCATAATAAGGATTACAATAGATGGAAGTCTTTATTGGGGTCCCCCGATTTGGGGAAACTACCAAATAGCCTGAAGTACATACAATTTGTAGACTTTTGGGGCCCACGGTAGGTATTGCTTGTGACTTGGAGCTCCAGGGTTCGTATACATCATGTGTCTTTTCCGTTCAGGGTACAACCTGAAGCCCTAAAATCCTAACCCCCCGAGATGCAAGCTGCGTAAGCCCGAATCGCCCAAGCCTTTCAAAATTCCAAACCCTAATCCCTTCAATCATAAAACCCTAAACCCTTGTCCCTAAACCCTAAACGCCACAATTCCAATCTGAAGAATGTGCCTTCGGAGCAGGAAAGCTAGGCGGGGCTCAGGGAGCAGGTTGCACATCTTCCAGGTGCGTTTCAGGTAGAGGTGTGACCTTGCCTTACTGGGGGCTAGGCGGGAATAAGGGCATATACTATACGGGGACTATGTGGGGATGATCTTCCGTTATGCCCTTCTAAGCACCAGTAAGTTAGTGGCCAAACAATCAGACGCAACATGGAAACTCCCACAACAAGCACTCCCTAGGTAGGATCCTAGTCAATAAAACTTGTTTGGGAACAGCAAGTTCATTCATGGCTGTCAGGGTACCCTAAGCCTTATAATTTATCCCTGAACCCTAAAGACCTTGCAAGCAAGGGCTGCGGATGTTCCCGTTGGGGTGGTTGAGGGTGGCAGCGGAGGCTGCTACGCCCATCTTGCAGCCGGGCCGTGGCTTTATGCCGTCCTTGAAATACCTTGCGCCAGTATGTTCACTTTGGAGAGGGTTACTGGAAACATCTAGGCATTAGGGGAATAATGGAGCATGAATGACATGGACATTGTGGTGATATCGGGGTTTATAGAGATGATTACGCAGATTATGAGTCGAGATTCCTTGTATATGATGGTATAGAGTGCCTCAAAGTGTCCTCAACATAATATTCGTAATGTCTTCGGCGGAATACAGGACCACGCCACTCGCTGCAAGACAAGCTGCTGAGCAGTTTTTGCATGCCGGGGTCCAAATCCCCGCGCTGCCTCATGCGGAGTTCACTGAGTGGTAGCAGACGTAGGCAATGGTTGGGGCCAAAAACATATGTCCTGAGCTCTACGTACATGATAGTTTCCAGAAAAATGCACCATTATCCTTAATGGAAGGGTTACTTCATTTCTGGAACCCCTGCGTCCTGAGCACAACGCCCCAACAGGGGGTTTCCATAAATAGGGCGGATTCAGGTATTCACCGCGATAAACTATAACAGGGACCGCCCAAGCGTAGTTCCCAAAAATCTCTCCGAAAGCGAATACGCTTTTGGCAGACCTGCCTGTTTGCCGGATGATTTGGGGCTTTCAAGGTAGGGTTGAGGGTTTAGGGTGTGGGACTTAGGTTTAGGAACTGTACTAAAGGGTTGATGGTTTAGGATTTAGGGCTTCGGGGTTTAGGGTTCAGGGATCCTGGAATTCAATGTCGACTTGCCCGAGAAGCCTAGCGTCTGAGATGAAGAGCTGATTAGGTAGATGTCCTTTAAGGGGGTTATATAGGGATTTTATAGGGGAATACTATAAAGCTTATTTAGGGGGCTACTAGGAGTTTAGATTTTAGCTCATATAGATCTGTGGGAGCAGTGGACAGGGTCAATCCAAAAGCCCTGACCCGAAGCCGGGTTTAGGGCTTAGGGTTTATAACCTCTAGGGCTTAATTTAGGGTAGGGTCAAGGAAAGGGTTCTCGTAAACAATCTCTTACTGGCTGTCAATGGGCTTAGGGCTTAAGGTCTAGGGTTTAAGTTAACTTAGGATCAAGGAAAGGACTTTCGTCAACAGTATCTTATTGGTTGTCAGTGGGGAATGGAGGAATGGATGCTTTAGTTGTCCCTGTTTAATCCCTAATGATATGAGGGTTTAATCCCCAATGATTCCCCGTTTCTCGCCTATAAAATAGGGGTTCCATTTTCTTTTCCATTCCCCTATATCCCTTATATTATGGTAGTTTCCATTTTCTTTTCCATTACCCCGATATAACCGTATATCCTACATTCCTTATACTATTGTAAACCCTAAGCCCTAAGCCCTAAACCCTAATTTCCATTTTCTTTTCAATTCCTTCAGTCCCTGCTAGCCAGAGCTGAGAACGGTATGCCTTAGGAGGACCCCCCCCCCTGTAATAGTGGCTATAAGGGATAATACGGATTATACTAAGGTCCTATGATATTCCTATTATACCACTATTACAGGGTGGGGGTCCTCCTAAAGTATGCCCCCAAGTGCTGAGCAATGTCCGGTTGCCTGGGCCAAGTTCCGGCCTGCCGCCCCAGGCCTCACCTATTGCCCCTCTTAAGTAGATTGAATATGTGGTGTATGGGTATTTGACTACGGTTTTGGGGAATTCCATATTCTATCTATGCTTGGAAGGGGACTATAACTCTAACACCCAAGACTTTGTTCAAAAGGCATGCGGACATTAAGTCCTAAGCCCGCGCCCCAAAACTCCAAACTGTCAAGTAAGGCCCGGAAGTCTGAGGTTTGGATTTGGGTTTGCTATGGATTCCTGGTAAGGGATTGGCTTAACTTCAGGTTCTGAGATTCTTATAAAAGTGCCAGTCTGGGGATTCAGGGCTTCCGTAGGGAGGTCCGAGGAGCCCAAAGCTCCGCCCTCATTTTGGGTTGCCTAGTAGACATCAAGATTTGCGGAGTCCTAGCGTAAAGTACAAGTTCCAAGAAGTGGCAGAGTTCAGGTCTTGGGGCATGGCAGGGATTCCACTGAAGTGTTTGCTGCTTTGGGTGTGGGCGTCTTTGCTGATAGATATTAATGCTCTGCATCATGTGGCAGCTTTAGGGATTAGGGGTTGTAGGAGTTTGAGGGGCTTTAGAGGTTTTAGGGGCGTTAGGGGTTTTGGGAGTCTTGGGGGTTTCAGGCGCTTGCGTTTTACGGATTTGGATTCTTTTTTTGGGGGTTCAGGGTTTAAGGTTAGCTGGTATTCGGCATTGAGAGTGCTGCATGATTCTCTGCCGTGTCAACTCCGCGGAAATGTTTGTGTACAGGCTACATAGCCGACAAATGTGATCAGGGCGCGTGCAGCCTGAATGGGTCGGAGAAGAGACTGCAACCCAAACCCTGAACCATGGAGTTGCAGCCACAATGGCCATGTCAACACTAGAGCAACCTTACCAGAAAAGATGATCGGTAATTCTTGAACCCTTGAGCCACGCCGGCAACAGTCAATCCTTGGCAGTAAACCCTCGAAGCTGCTGCTGAATTACGGCATAGGTGGCGCCCCAGACAGACCTGAACATGATATTGGTAGTCATACAAGAAACGCTTCATGAACCCTTCCCTAGTCCTTGTTGCAATTTGAGTTTCCAATTCCTTTTCCATTTGACCCTCCACTACCGAAAAATGCTGGCAATTAGGCGCCCGTATGTTCTTCGGCCCATGAAGGCACGGCATTAGAGCCGACGCGAAGAGAAACATTGTGATTGATGGTGGCTCAGGGTTTAGGGTTTCAGAGTTCAGTGCTTAGCTTTTCACGGTTTCAGGTTGAGTGTTTTTAGGGCTTCTGGTGTAGCTGTTCGGGATGTAGGGTTTAGGGTTTAGGTGTTCAGGATCTAGGGTTACGGGTTTTCAAAATTCAGGGTTTAGCTCTGAAGGGTTTAGCACACAGATCTTCATGGTTTTGGGCTTAGGGGTCAGTATGGTCAGAGCCAATTAGGACAAAGCCTTCAAGAACCGCTAGGGAACGTTCCCTTGTATCATTCTGTTTGAAGGAGTCCTTTGAAAGGGCCTGTCCTATTGTGGGGGGGTCCTTGCATGGGAGTCGACCCTAAGAGGGTCAGGGCACCTCCTAGCAATAGGCCGCTCCTAAAACAAAGCTTCAGGAAATCACGCGTCTGCTTGGCAACTGTCTGTAAACGAGGATGAACCTGACATTCAAGTTTCAAGTGGGTTAGAAGAATACTGTATCCTACAGCTTACCCCCCCAAAAGCCAGGAGCCTCAAGCCTTGCAACCAAGCTTTTCTTGGAGGCTGGGAGGGTAAGAAGTACCCTTCCCCAAAGTAACATGAAACGCCTACATGCCCTATACTCACGACGGTGTTCTTCAAATGTCTCTTCTTGTGTTTCAGGCCCAGGCAGTACAGCCTCTATAGAGGATCCTTCCCAAGTAATTGCCTGTTGTTACTATTATTACTATTCTCGTTACTAGTATTACTATTGTTATGATCATAACTATTACTGTTATTCTTGTGTGTCTTCGTGATGTATGGATCCAGGATTAGGGCTCATCAGGAAGACCAACCGGAAAACAACAGGGAAACCTTGGGTTAGGGATACAGAGCTGCTCAAGGTGAATCTAGAAGCTGCTTTTGCCTCTTAAGAACACAGTAAGAGGTTCAAGGGCTTTGCGCAAAGCGCACCTGAAAAGGCGCCTGAAATTGGTGCGGCACAGGGGCGGTATGGAACATCGTCTGAGCTTCAGAACTTTCCTGGCCACGTTCTTGGGGAGGTCCATATACCGGGAGACCCACGCCATGAACTTACATCCTACAGCCAACACACAATCAACCTTGAGCTCAAGACCCTTGTTACAAGTTTGGAGGAATTGCTAGCTAGTCGGCAATACCAATACAGGCGTACTTCAGCCTGTCACGGCTGCAGATCATAACGGGGCTAGGGAATCCTGAGCCCAAATCCGGCGCACCAAGCCCTGAGATTTGAATCCTTGACCTTCACAACCCTAAGTCTGCTTGACCCTACACCCAAAATATCCGTGGCCCTGGACCCCAAGTTTGGTGAACCCTACCCTCAAGCCCCAAAAAAGCCTGAGCCCCAAGGCCTGCTATCATCCGGGTCGTTGAGCGCTTTGGCAGATGCTCGGCTGGCTAAGTCGGGAGTTGGGGGAAGCTTGGTGTTCAGGGTTATTGAGTTGATTTTAGGCATGAGAGCTCAGATACCATGCATAGCTGAATAAGGATTATCTGGAAGTTTGAGGAATCTACATTGTCAGCGCAACAGGCTTGGACGAGCAACCCCTACTCGGAGCTGCCTGAGGGTTTAACACTTTGCACCGCTTAGGTGGCGAGGGCGTTAGGGTTTCGGGCTTAGGGAGTCCTTCACCTACCAAAGACCACGAACGGGGCAGGGATGGGGTGGAACGTGGTCGGGATATGTCAAGCTCTTGTGAAGCGCTTGAAGCGCCCCTCCTAAGCTTCTTTTTTAACGAACTCTTTCGTTCCTGTCAGTGAAAATGCGCCCTACGCCTCAAACGGTGAACCCAAAGCTTTCGCAGCAAAGCCAAACCTTATATCATGACCGCTAAGCCTAGCTCCGAAGCAAGCAAAGCCCCAGCACAGGACGCCTGCCTGGTGCAGAAGATCCTCAAACCCTTTGCGCTACCAGCAGCAGCAGACGAACCCCAGCCTGCAGCGACGGCAGAGGCAGGAGAAAAGTCAGGTTCAAAGTGTCCCCAAAAATGGGCTTCAGATCCAAAATGCAACTATTTGCATGGCTTTCTGTACGTGTTGAAGGTATACAAAGAGTGTTTTTGAGTGGGGAGATTTTGAGTTTGGGTTGTTAGAGTTCAGAGCAGAAACCCCTGCACTTTGAGTTTCACCATCGCACTTCTCAGCCTAGATCATAGCCCACAGAAACTACTGTTTGGGGTGTAGGGTTTAGAGTTTAGGGTTTGGAGTTTAGGGGCTAGGGGTTATACGGGCTATTGTCAATAACAGCCTTATTAAAGGACCCTTAACAGTGGCCTCCAGATAGCCATAGCAGCAAGATAACCCTGAACCCTAGACCCCAAAGCTTGGGCTTTAGGGTGCACGGGGGGGTTGATATGGCAGAGGGGGCCTACTTGTGGCATCCGTATTTGTATAGCTCGTTTGAGAGAGTATGAGGAACTCTGCTAGCAACAGGATTGTACAGACAGTTGATGTTACAAGGAAAGAGTGGTGGCAATGAGCCTACAAGATGGTAACGGCAAAAGAAAATACCGTATCAAGGGATTTTACGTGTTATATGTATATATATATACATATATGTTTATATCTTACTGGGTTCCGGTGCGGGATATATAATATTGATCATGCAGTACTCAGAAGTCCACCGAGATACTGTGCAAGTAGCAGCGCTACTAGTTCGCGGCATGTAGTTAGATGTAGTTGCAGAAACTATGGTGATCCTGCCTAAGAGTTCTCGCTCTTGGGCAACTGATGACACTAGCAATAATAACTGCAGGACTGGGGTAAGAAGTTTCAGAATGGATTGCCGGGATCATACTGCGCCCTTACGTGGAATTTTTGGGGCATTCCAGCTGGGGGGTCCCAGGTTTTTTTTTTCC
>CAJNIZ010009447.1:17344-88339 GCA_905231905.1 Symbiodinium pilosum
GTTAGGAAAAAAAACACCTCCGCCCCAGCTGAGACGCCTTCAGGGTTCAGGTGAGCTACACAGTCGATGTGCAGCCATCCGTTTATTTTGTTCCACTTAAAGACAATACAGAAGCTCTCAAACAAGAGTCAAGTTCTGCAGTGAGCCTTTGTCCCCATGTCTAGCAGGCTGTGAGTTTGCAACCAGACCCCCCCTTCTCTCTCCGGACAGTTCCAGAAATAGGGCCCTCCATTTTCTGTCCCCCAATTGTATAACCCTTATTACAGCTCTCCCCAAAGGGACCCCCACGTGGAAGAAATCCCCAAACCCCAAATGAGATCATAGCCCTCTCTTCAGATGGCACATATCCAGGTTTATATAGGGCCTTTCCATACATACACAGGGTTGCGCTAATATAAACCAGAACATATTATAGTCCTTACTTCCGAGAAGGGGCCGGCTAATTTTGGAATCCCTCATATTCTGGCTGGGAGGCTATATACGAGGCTTTCACAGCGCATTTCGCGCCCGACCCAGACGGTGCCTGGGCTATCTGTGAGCAACATTTCATCGGAGCCCTCTCGAACATGGTCGCAAAAAAAGCAGCTAGGTAGGAAAGCAATCATACGATAACCAGTTCAGAACCTACATCTCCCTACAGTTGCTAGTATAGAAACACCAGTGTTTCCCAACATACCTACCGTGCCTTCAACCCCAAACCCTAAACCTAATAACAATGTTTTGTAATATACCTACCTAGAACACCAATCTTTGAGTATGCCCATCCGCTGAAGCGAGGCGTGGTGAGCAAGTTGTCCTTAGTCCGTGCTGGTTTAAGGCTTTGGGTTTAGGCTTAGGGTGCGAATTCTGGGGTAGCTTTCATGTTTTCCTTTGTACAATTAGGGTTTGTCTCCCTGGGTTCGGATCCGTAAGCCATGGAAAGAAGAAATTTGGCACCTAGCACTCCAAGATAAAAACCTTCAGGGTACATTTTAAAGTGCCTGAAGCTCTGGGTCAGTCTATACTTCCCTGTAGGATAGTATGTTAAAGGGATATAGCCCTGTATGTAGAGTAAGTTTTAAGTCCTTGTTTGCTGTAGCATTTTATCATAAGAGCTAGGGCTCGCTTGGTTCATCCGTCGCGGCGCGGGGCTCATATCCGCGTTTCCCGAGGTCAGCTGTTGTCTGTTGGGGGTGCCCGTTTAAGGAATAGGGTCCTGTGTGCGATGCCTTTCCCACTGCGAAGATGCTGAACATGGTGCCCGTTCAAGGATGATTATGGTGTTTGGCTTTGCAAGACTCCCTCCGTTCACAGCAGAGGGCTTTTCATTAGGTTAGGAGACAGCCTACACCATAAACTGTGTTTACCCTGTATCTCCAAATAGACGCCAACTAAAACTAGTTTGTGTTCTGGATTTCAGGGCTCGGGACGCACAAGTCTTCACCCTTTAATCCAAAGGGTGCAAGCACCTATAAAGTATGTGACATGCTTAGGCCCCAGGGTATGGGACCCCAAGTATATAGTATAGAGTATATGGTAGTTTCCCCAAATTAGGGTACCCCAATATAGAGCCCAATATACTACAGTCGATATTATGGGGACCCCCCAACCTCTAATTTTGGGAAACCCCCACCCTAAACCCTGAACCCCTAAACCCTAAACCCTGAACCCTTTATAGTGGATAGTATATAGTATATGGTACATACGCCCCTTAAGCAAATCCATCCCCCTTGGCTTTGCGGAAATTAGGAGGATGCTGATGTTCCAGTTGCACAGCTCCTACCATAGGGTTTAGGGTTTTGGGTTTAGCGTTTAGGGTTTAGGATTTGGGGTATAGGGTTTACGGTTTAGACCCTAAGCTGGATTTGGAAACATGGGAGCCTAATTAATCAGGACCCAAAGAGGAGAAGACATTTTGAACCCTAATGGAGACCCAGGTCTGTGCAATGATGATGCAGACATCATCAGCCTGGCAAGGATGTCTTTTTAGAGGGTTTAGGGTATAGGTTCCCAGACCAGCAGAAAATCTAAAATGTCGGAGCCCATCACTAGATATGTTGATTGTATTTAGAGTGGTATACTGTACACAATACGGGTCTACATGCTTGCCAATATTCTGGTCCAGATTTCTTGTATGATATGGCCTAGGGTACCTCAAGTAGACATCAAAATGATGTGCGCAATCCTTTACCTTTCTCTGCATAATCCTTCGAAACCCCTACACAAGCCCTGTTTCCATGTAAGTTTACATTTTTTCCATTTGATTCTTCATGACTGGAAATCTGATTCTTGGGTTTAGGGTTTACGTCGGTCCAGGGGATCAAATGCTTGGTCAATGGGTTTAGGGATTTCAGCATTTGCAGGGCCAAAGTGCTTTTTCCTTAGGTTTGCCGCCTCTTATGTACTATAGCAACCTATCAGTTACCCGTAATTATTATGGTCCTCGCTTTCTGCCAGTAAGGAAAGGAGTAGAGGGATTTCCAATTTGTGAGGATATGCTTGCATTGGATAGATCAAGTTTAATCAACTTCGTCATGGCCCTATGTTGAGGCCGCAAAACCAGATCTGTGAAAACCCATTCCGCCCCCCCAATGATAATGACTATGTGGGGGGGTAATGATGATTATATCTGCGTCCTCTGATTTTTCTCATATGCCACTATTTCAGGGTGGGAACCTACGGTACTTTTTTTTTTGGTTTAAGGTGTCTGCTCTGAGCCGCTGGCACAGCTTGCGAACCCCTTCGACTGATTTCTACCACGGCCAGATGCCCAGGGTGTTTTCCGGGGCCTGGAAGCCAAGTAGTGTACCACATGCACAAGACAAGTGAACATATTGTGGAAACTGTGACTTTTCATAACATGTCCATGGGGACAGAATACAGAAATCAGCAACAAAGGGCCTCTGGACTCCAGTGGTTGAGGTTCCCAACATCTTCTTCTTAGTAGCCCTAAGCAAACATATAGCAATTACTGAATGTTTGCAGGACGCCACCGCTAGTTTTCTGGGTCTTCGGCCAGTGCGACGTCTCAGGACAGCCAATAGCAAAAATACGCTGCTGCGTTTCTCCAAGCTCCTCACTCCTGAACCCTGACTGCTGAATCCCACGCCCCAATCCCTACATCCGAAGCACTTCAGCTGTATATCCCCAGACTTTGCACTCTAGTCCCCAAGCCTCAAATGCTGCACAGGCCCAGGCTGATTCAGTTTTGGGGGTTGCAGTGTCATGAGTCGAAGGTTTGGGGCATTTAGGGTTTGCTCTCCTTTGGTTAGTCGGGAATGAAGGAATGGAAAAGATGAGGCCCAAGTTTTAGGCCGGGGGGCTCGAGGCCAGGGTTTTGATTTCTCTGGATAGGGTTGCCCCCTTTACTGATTCAAAAGGGCTCGTGCCGCATTCTGCGCATCTACGTCAAGGCCTATAGATATTTTGGGTTACTGGCATGGCTAGGGGTAGGGGCTTGTGAGGAGGCTCTTTCTGGCAGGCAGCAGATTGTGAATTTCGTCGCGTGTCAAGGGCTTTCCTTGCAGCTGGCACAGGAGAGCCTGTAGGATTTGATGCTAACTCTAGCTTGCTTCCTTAGGCGTTTACAGGCGTTAGTTCAACATTGGGCTTTCCTATGGTCCGGACCCAAGCCCACTTCAACAGAGTAGTCCATAATTGCCAGACCCCAAAGCCAAATCCTAAAGCCAGAAGTTTTCGAAGTTCTAAACTTTAAGCTTTAACCCCCATACTTACTTTGCCGCATCCATCCTCCGGACCTTCCAGGAGAATACAAGACTGAAGTCTGCCGCCGGCTAGCGCAGAAATTGCGGCTACAATGGCTTCAGCCGACCTACGCGCTCTGACATATAAGCTCTGCTTTAGGGCTCCAGAAATTCAAGTAGCATGGAAACTTCGGGGGTGCTTTACGGGGTTTGCATACGGGGATACAGGGATGTATTGGGAAGGATACGGTTGAAGGTTAACTTCAGGATATAGACCCCGACAAACCTAGATGGCGAGCCAAAAAGGGACCTACACAGGTTACTGGGACCATCCCTACTGCTACATGGGGATTATATAGGGGTTATAGAGGGACCATATAGGGATCATATGTGGGGTTATGTAGCAATAATGAAAAAGAAAATGAAAACTACTTTTACTGCTACTGGTACTATCATACCTATGCTGGTTTCTTTGCAATAGTTAAGTTGTCCCCGAGGTGCTCGAACTGGCTGTTAGGACGCCTCTCAGCGCCTCTGCTGATCTTGGGTGGGCTTGCTATGGGATAAGGGTCTAGGGTTTTGAGGGTTTTGAGGGTTTCGGGTTTCAGGGTCTGGGGGTTTGGGGTTCAAGGTCCTGGGTGCAGGTTTAATTCAGATTGCCGGGTTCAGGGTGTAGTGTTCGGGATGCAGATTTCAGGCAATAGGGCCTTTTGAGAGGCTTGCAATGCTTCGCGGCTGCTGTTTGAATTTCAAGTGTTGAACAATTATAAGAAGAAAAGCTGGTTGGCAAGTAACTGGTTCCCTTTGCAAACTATGGCTTTATGTACATCTATACAATTTGGTCCTATAAGAACTGAGCAGTCCACTGAGCTTCTATCTCAGAATGAACTAACATCAGTGGCTTGAGGCGTGAGGCTTTGAAAGAAACCCTCTGGTCCCCTTAAAGTAAATAGAACACGGAGTAAATGGGGTCTTATCAATCTACTTAGAGGGAACGAACTATATACCTTTAAACTCTGGGGGTTAAGATTTATCTGAACCCCCTGGGCTCCAAACCCTAAAAGCAACTATGGCTACCTTGAGCAGCGCCGTCATGTGCTCTAGCGTTCGGGCATATAGGAAAGACGGTAGAAGCTGATCAAAACTTCTTCCCTGAAGCTTGGGGTCTCCTTTTCTAAGGCTCCCGACTCTAGTTGCTAGTTTCCAGAATTTAGGAGGCCCCAACATCGACCCCAATACATACCAGTCCTTATTCTGGGGACCGACCCCCCTCCCCAACCACGAACCCCGGCTTTTTGGAAATCAGCCCACTCCTACAATCGGGTTTCGGGTCATATTGGGGTTATGCAGGGGTTATATTGGCATACTGGAAAAGTAAAATGGAAACTACTATAGTCTGATAGGTTATATATTCCCTTTGCGTGATCTTGAGGCGTGGGCTTCAGTGAGATAGGGGAATAGAGGGATTACATACAGGCATATGGAGACTACACAGGGGTATATAGGGATTCTGTACGGTTACATATGGTTTAGTCGGACCAAGCCGGCATGAGGCAAGCTTTAGCACTCCCAAAGCGCAACCCCTCGGCCCGGCAAAGGAAACGACAAACCCCGTATCCTGAACCCACCTAACAACAGCTTGAAATGGGTCTGTCTAGGTACCAATGGTGGCGGCATCAAGCAACATTTGAAACCAGGCTTTGCTGATGGAACTAGAGAGCCTGAGCTCCCAGCAAGCATGTAAGAGCAAAAAGCAGAAGGTCAGAGCGCCACAGAGGCATGACGTAGAGGACATTTACAAGACATGCATTTGCTGAAAAGGCGTCGCCGTCGACGCACTGATACTTGGAAGTTGATCCAAATTCTTGTTCCCAAAATGACTGTAGATCAATTCACATTTAAATTAGCGACAGGAGTGCTTAATGAAACAGTCCATGATGAGTCGTTGAACCGCTTGGGATGACGGTTTGAGGCTAAAGGTTTTATGGCTTGCATGTAGGGTTTACGCCCATGCATGTCTGGGCCCTTTCCCTTGCTTCTTTCCCTTATCACCCTCATGCCCGTCCGGGACCTTTCAGGAAGCCTTCCCATGACCTCCCAGAAACCTCCTAGGAACCTTAGTTTCGAGAGACTGGTTCAACCAAGTCTCCCCTCTCTGAACGCTCAACACCAAGCCCCCACAAGATATACAAATTTTCAAATCCCGTAAACCCCCAAATACAACACCTAAGCCCCCAAAAAACCGAAACCCAAAGAAGTTGTCGCCCCACTTAGAACTACACATGAACCATTGGGTGAACCTCAGAATTGAAAACCCAGAATCCTAGGTCCTCGGCCCTTGGGAACCTAGAGCACACCGATTTCAAAAGCCCCCACTTTCTGCAAGAACCCTTAAACTCTATACTCTGAACCCTCAAACCTGAAGCCCTTAGACCCCTAAACCCTAAATCCCTGAAAGGCCAACGGTCCGCGTTAGCAAAGCGGTGTGTAGAGCAGCTGCAGAGAGGAGACCGGGAGGGGAGTTGGGGGTGCTGTTGGCTTTCTGTTGGGTTCTGACTGTTACTACTGTTACTATTAACGTTATTCATATCACTATTACTATTACTGTTACTGTTACCATTACTAGTACTATTGCTATTTCTGTTTGTATATGATTTCTTCTGCATAAGGATCCCTGTAAAGGGAATCCATTTTATTCAGGGTCTAGGGTTTAAGGTTTAGGGGTTTAGGGCTTTAGGGGTTGAGTGGGGTGTTGGGGAATGGAAACTTTCATATCCATTTAGGGTCTGGGACTTGGAGTTTGGGGGTCAGCGTACTTGAAGAGGCTAAGGACTTGGGGGTTTGAGGGGTTGAGGGTTCTGGGAGCTTTAGGGTTCAGAGTTCGGTGAGTTTGGGTTTAGTGTTTTGGTAGGTTGGGGGTCTTGGGCAGTTTACGGTAGTATGGAGGGCTTAGGTTTTTCGTGAGTATAGCAGTCCGGGTCAATCATTTCAGTGAGTGAGCGCGGGCTAGTAATACAAGAAGGGGCTTTTTGTTACCCATCCCTGATGTAGGCCGAACTTTGTTCTTATGGCGTCCTGAGCCGAAAGCAATATAAACCCTGCAAGCCCCAAACCCAGGTAATCCTAACCCATAGGTCTTGGGAGTCAGGTCTAGAGTTTGGTGATCACCTTCCCCCAAACTCATGATTCTGAGGCCAGCCTCCCCAGCCCAAACCTTTCAAGTAACGTGCCATAATATTAAGTGTATTCTAAATCCTTTAAAGGGGATTATATAGTGAACTATTACAGGAGGTATTAAGGGGGGATGCTAGGAGTTTAGAGGAGTTTAGACTCTGGCTCCCATGGATACATGAGCAGCACTCGCCTTGTCGGCTTTTTTTGTTCTCTAAAGCCAGCGCTCACTACACAACCAAAGTTGCCATTTCAGTTTTCAGCTGCTTTTCTCTGTGATTCTCCACTCTCCCTAAACCCTCAACTCTAAATCCTGCGCCCTACATGCTTAAGATTTACTTCGAATTCCTCAACTCCTTGGGACTAAACCCTAAACCCTAAACCCCTATACAGTCCCTATATAACCCTATACTATAGTAGTTTCCATTTTCTTTTCCATTATCCCAGTATATCCCCAATATACTATCCCTATATAACCCTATATAATCCCTATAATCCCTAAAGTTTCCATTTTCGTTTCCATTATCCCAATATAACCCCCATAGCTTAGGATTAACCCTGGGGCAACCCAGATCTTCCCGCTGCAGGCATGACCGTTCAGATTGGCGATGCGCTGAGGCTTAATCAGGGCTGGGGGTCGGTTTCCTCAAGCCCTGTGAGAGAGGTTATATGCATATGATATACGTATGTGTGTATTTCTATGGGGGTATATACAGAGATTGTATACTTTTCATACTAAGGGGTTTTTGGTAACCACAAGCCTTCAATGGATATGACCCGTATAGCTTCCTCATCGGAGGCGTTGGGGCCACCAAAGGCCTCTGATTCTAGCACAACCCTAAACCCTAAAACTGAACCCAAAGCTGAACCGTGGTCAGGGTTCCGAATGCTGTACGCGAGCTCAGCTTACTGGTGGTTAGTCGGAAATATGGAACTAGAATCCCCATATGAATTTGAAAAAGCATATAGGAGCCTAAGGGTTTCAACCCTGGGGGTTGTAGTGCATCATCCATCTCGGGCAACTACAGCAGGGCAGGTAAGAAGATGTGGATCTCATAGAAGCCATAGAAATTAGGATTTAAATTTCAGGGTTTAGTCCTTACCCTTTATATCACTGGACTAGGTGACTACAGCCTATATAGCTCTTACATACCACTTGTATATCCTAGCTTAATCTCCTCCTCCCTGTAAGGGACCCTTGAATCTCAGGTAAAACCCCTATCACCCTAGGCAACCCATCTGAATACTCCTCATTAAGTAGCACGGTGCAGACTCCAAACCCTGAACCCTAACGCAGAAGCCAGAAACTCAACAGTTTTTCAGTTACATTCAAGGATTCAGGGATTGAGGCTTAAGGTTAAGGATTTGGTGTGTAACATGTTGAAATCTCATATTTGGGGTTCCTGGCCCTGAGCCTTAGATATGGCCTTTTCTATGGAACGTTGAAACTGTGTTTTGGGTTTAGGGTTTAAGGTCTAGTTAGAGGGTCCGCTGGGTCAACGTCAGGGATAGGCTGCTTTTTGAATTTTTGGGTCTAGGGTATGGGGTTCCTTACCCAACTGCCAAACGGATCTATCTTTTTCTCCTGTGGTGCATGGACTAGGTTCAGCCTGAGGGTTCCAGTGTGACGCTCAGGGTTTTGGGTTCGGGTGTTGGGTGTAAGCTGCTCTTAGTGTGGGGTTCGACTTACCAGTGCCAAATGCTCCAAACTTTGCTTCTGACATGATCTGCAAAATGTCGATAAAAGAGCTGTCTCAAAAATAACGTGTCTTTCTTTTGGGCCTGGAGTCTGTATTGACTTGGCTTTTCTAAGCTCAGCGCTATATGGGTGACCGCACTCTTTGCAAGCACCTTTCTAGTTCTTAAAAGGTTCTTCAAATCCCTAACAACATCCCCAAGTGTGCAATGCATGACGCCGAAAGCTCGAGGTTCAGTAGGTGTTCCAGTGCACACGGTGTAGCCCTCGTCGCCATGTCGTCCCTTGCTGTCCCCAACGTTGCCGAGGTGCGGGATGTTGTGACAGGTAAGTTGTTCCAAGGAGGGGAGGGTCCAAGTTCAAGGTTTCTCTCAGTTTTTCAACGGGTGCCGCCCCTTTTTGGGATTCCCTCCGCTAAAGATTGTAGCAACCCCCAAATAATGGCTGTGCTTGAACAATCTACGTATTGTCCACTTATAGCCAGGCTCGATTTCCCAAGGCTAGCCCAAGCCTCTACCCCAAAGTCGAAAACCATTGTTTGGGGTGGCAGGGTTTGAGGCCCCAAAACCTAAATGTCGGACATTTTAGGTTTCTTTAGGCAAGCTCACTGGACCCAAGCTACCCAAAGCAGTGGGCTACTTTGGACTGTGATCATGGGCTACTCTAAGCTCTCGGAACTGTTCTGGGCCTCGTGGGAGAAGGCTTGAGCTTTGGGATTTTGCTATGAGCCTTGAAGCATTGGCCTTTCCAGGTGCACACTAAAACCTGGGTTGGCTCATGTTAAGCTCGGCTTGGCCTCCAGGGTTTGAAGTTTAGAATTCAGGCTCTACGGTTCGGGGCAACAGCCCATTCTAATTAGGAAGTATCGTAAAGTCTCTTGTGATCATGGTTAGTCTTCTTCGTGCTATTAATAACACGAGAGCGCTTTGTAATATACCTTCCTTGCTCCGAAGCATTTCCATTTCATTGTTCATGGTCTTTTCCAGTTGATTCCCACTATTGGGGCTAATATCGCTGGAGATGCCCATATATCCGCTTACAGGGACCTAGTATACTTTCAACTTCATTTTCTGCCTTTCCATCTGATTCTAGCCTAAGCCCTAAACCTCCAGTATCCTTATCGCAATGCGCCTACCTGGCCTGACTAGGCCCAGCTCTTCAAGCACAGCGATGCAGAGAGCACGGAACTAACGCAGGATGAGGAGGCCAGACATCCGTTCAGGGTTTTGGGTTTTGGGGCTTCAGGTGTAGGAATTGGGGTTTGGGGTTCTGTTTGTCGTGTGGGGGGTGACTTCCGGTTTAGCGATGGGCCGTTGCGCGCAACTCTGGATTACTTGAAGGGGGGAGGCTAAGGGTTGTTACGGTGAGTTACAGTCTAGAACCTGCTTTAGCCTGTTGGGGCCCATATACCCCTGATGTGATTAGATTGTCTACCTGTTTTAGGCCAGGAAACTCAGCAGTTAGGTGGGAATGTTGTCTCTGCATGACCCATAGATCAAACCAGCATACCAGTATGATACGCCCAATTCTTGCTCCAATTGTTTAGGCCTCAAAGATGAGCCCTCAACCCCAAACGCTTGATCCTAGGCATCTAACCCTAAAGAGCATAAGACTTCTAATCGTCCAAACGTCAGACGTCTAAGCAC
Source organism: Symbiodinium pilosum (assembly GCA_905231905.1). Taxonomy (NCBI): domain Eukaryota; class Dinophyceae; order Suessiales; family Symbiodiniaceae; genus Symbiodinium; species Symbiodinium pilosum. Next base: position 27,541 of record CAJNIZ010009447.1, read on the forward strand.
CTGAAGCCAAGGACACGGAGACTCTGGATTCGGACTCCTCTCAGCATCTCACACCCCGCACGCAATGCGCAGAGGCATGGATGAAGGGCTTGTGGGAGTCTAGGTTTCGGGGCTCTAGTCTAAGGTAACTACGGGAGGGGAGCTCCCAAGAAAGGATCTTACGTGATTAAGCCCTACATACTCCTTGTGTGGCCCTTTGCTATACCCTTCATGCAAGCCGCATGGGCAACTCCCCTCCTGTAATCGCCCTTAATCTAGTGGGCTGAAGATTAGCCCTGGGCTCAGGGTAGAGGGTCCGTCGTTCTAGTTGAGATGGAGGTTGCTACTAGATAGGGAAGCATTCAAGTTATGGGCAGGTGCTTGCATGAAGCCTCTTTTGGCTATCACAAGCCTGTACGGGATCTTGTTAGTTTGGGGGACAGCTGGCTCAGGACTGCGTTGGATTATTCTGCGCCAGCTAAGCTAAGGAAGCCCAAGGGATAACCAGGTAATATCCCATAGTATCTTGTACGTACCATCATGTATAAACTTAGCTTTTTGCGTAATACACCTGTCCAGATTCTTGGTGTTGAACATCATTCAGGTGGAGGAGCACTGTCCTTGCAGCGTGGTTGTGAACAACACGTTCATCGACGTGTCCGATGGCTCTCTTCTTCAGCGCGCCTTGCCTGCTCCACATGCTTTATCTGGGTGTAGAACTAAGGGTGTAGGGCTTAGGGTCTAGAGGAGATTTGGGTAGTATGTATAGTCAGCACCCTGAAGGAGACCCATGTTTCATGTGGGATCAACAATGTAGGCAATGGGTTTTGTATATGAGGTCTATGTATGCTTCATCCAAAGGTGCCTTGATTAAAACACGAAAGTGAAAGATTGACGTTTTGATTTTGAAGCAGTCTCTTCTAGCTCCCGGAGAAATCCTGCAACGCCCTCAACAACCCTCGCAAGGCACTTGTTGAGCTCCTACCTGTCTAGACTGTGTTTATGCACCCGACCCCTACAGCGCCCTTCACCCGAACCCCCGAACCCCTAAACCCCCTACACTCTAAGCCCCAAACAGTAAACTCTGAACCCTTACCTCTAAGCCTCCACCCGAACCCTGCAACCCTACCCTGAACTATGAGCCCTGAACTGCCTCAAGCCTCTAAATTGAAGGTTTCCGACGTCTTCGCCGCGCGCAGACGGACTCCGCCCTCGTGGCCGCAGCACCCGAGGAGGAGTACCAGCCAGGGAAGTTCAGCATTTCGTCCTGGACCATGGGTGTAGGATTTCGGGTTCGCATTTCCAGCTTAGGATTCAGTTTTAAGGGTTCAGGATGCAGGGTTTAGGCTTCTGCTTTAGGTGCAGGATTGAGGTTCCGAGCTTGTGATTCAGGATGTAGGCTTTGTGCTGCAGCGATTTCAGGCTGGACCTAGACCTTCCAAGTACCTGCAGAGGGAGGTTATGAGGTGCCTGGGGGTGGGTATCCATTCCACAACATAGAGTATTGGAGGATCCAGGGAGCCTCTGTGTTTTGAATGTGTCAAGTGTTGGGGGTTACGGTTTAGGAAGTAATTAAGCCTGAAGCTCTAAATCTTCATCCCTAGGCTACGTGAGCATGTCTCAAAGTGTTCCCTACATATCCCTACATAATATAGTCTCCCTTAAGTAGATAGAATATGGCCTTGAATATACTATCATAAGGTCCCCATATACCCCATATTCTATCTATTTAAGGGGGGGGGGGGTTGTTATACTTCATAAACCCCATAACCTCCATGTAATCCCCAAACAGCCCTGGCTTGCTTGGGCCAAGGGGCCCCAAGGGGCCCGTTTTTTGAGGACCATGGCGCAGCGCATGAGCCCCATGGATTCCTCCCCTAAACCCCAACCCCAAATCCTCATATGCTTCTCAAGTTACGGTACCTTTAAGGATTCTAGGGAGAGAGAGCGAGAGAGAAATGTGTGTATGCGTATATATATATATATATAGATATAAGTACATGTAAGTAGTTATATATATATACACACATTTAAAGAGCTAACCCCCCCCACAACATTCAATATTCCCAATAAAGCGTCAATACCGCAGTGAAAACATCAAAAATCAGGGGTTAACATTGGAGCAGGGGATTTGTGCAAAGATGGCTTTCACATGGCAATTACGGTGTGTCTTCCTACTGGCGACCATCACTGCGATGACTCTGATAAACTTTCATAAAATGCCGGTCAAGCCTCTTACTTGGACGATCATGGGACTTGGAAACTCTATTGGGCTTGTAACCCTACATATAACTGACTTACCCGATATAGGCTAGTTATTTGGGGCGGCTATAGATGGGCTTCTAACCCCAGCTACGAGTAGTTACTAACTATCCTTAAACCCCCAAAGTTGGCAGAGTGACGGCTCCGACGGTTGAAGAAAGTCCGATAGGCTTTTATATTTCCTGTCTTGGGGGTTTTGAACTAGTACCCCGGCCAGGAGACATAAACACTGAAGCCGTAGCGCCTGAGCCCTCAATCATTTGCTCTAAGCTTGAACAATAAACCCCCTTCCAGTCACTTCGACGTAGTCCTTGGGAGGCACCCTACTGTTGATGGAGGAACTCTCGCACCACCTTAAGTTTCTAAAATCGGAATTGCAGCAGTTCAGGGGTCCTCGGTGGTGAAAGATTTCCTCCATCAACCGTATAATACCTACATCAACCCTAAAACCCTAGACCCTACAACCATAATTAAACCCTAAACCCTACATCTCTCCCAGTTGAGGCGACGATTGTGCCAAGCTGGAAGCTGAAACCAGCCACTCTGTTGAGGGCCCATGTATCCAGGACCAAAGCAAGTTGCTTAAGGGCTTCTATAGCCCAATTACAAGGGTTAGAGAAGGTCCCTTTAACGAGGTTGTAGGGAAATATATGGTTTAGGGCTTAGGATTTGGGATGTAGGGGTTTGGGGTAAATATTGAATATGTTCCCTTTATAACTGTATTGAAAACCTGGGCCCAAGCATAAGCGTTCCAACTGGATTTTAAGTACCAGTTATAAGTGGGTAAATGGAGTATAACCCCTAAGCCTTAAACCTCTAAGCAGGGGTTGACTGTTGAGCTACAGGTTTGGGTTGTACTATTGAGGTTAAGGAAATCAGGTTCAGGATTGAGGATTAGTGGGGTTCGATTTAGCTACAGGGACAGTAGCAACGACCGAGTTTGAACGCCAGTTGTGTGTTTCTGGTGAAAACAACATTTTTTGATGATGGTAGTTACACCAGTGCTGGACAATAGGGCAGATGAGCTCATACAGTGATAACTAGCGAGGAGATTGTTCGAGCTCCTAGCTTCAGAGTTTGGAGGTTTGGGAAGTCATGTGATTCTGCGGGCAAAACACCATGGCCCCAACTTGCAAGCAGGATCCCTCACATGAGCTCTGGTGGGCAACGAAAAACAAAGTGCACCATACTGTAAGGGGGCAGGTACTCCAAAACAGGGCTTTGGGTACCGACAGCCATGCTGATTACAATAATTGGGACGTGAAACGCCATGATTTTGGTACTTGTAGCCTCTAGGACTCTAGGTTCGTTAGCACTCCAACACGTCCTCGCCAACTGTAAGCTCTGAACCTTATAACCCTAGATGAGGTTTTACGATTAGGCCCAAGCCCTCAGTCCGTAAATCTAAACCTTGACCCCTAGTCCTAACCCGAAGCCATAAATCCTAAGCCCCATTCCTAAATCCTGTACCCCAAACCCCTAGACCCTGTTCCCTAAACCCTAAACCTGAAGCCCCTAAACCTTACACCCTGTACCCTAAACCTGAAGCCCTAAAACCCTTACTAGCAAGGTAGAGCTCAAGCCCCCGCAGAGCGGACTCTGCCAGCAAAGCAGCATCAGACCTCGAAGACCCGTTGCCTGGCGGCTAAGAGTCTACTTGGCCTGCTCCTAGACCCTTCTATAACCTACTCATAATTGCCCCTGAGCCTTTAAATAGCATTTGGAGTTCAGTGTGCGTGCATACGGATGAGGAACACACAAGCTCAGATTGGTTCAGGGTTTAGTGTGCAAGGTTTAGGCTTTGAGATTTGGGGTTTAGGGTCTGCCGTGTTTGCATCTTCAGGGGTTTAGATCTACAGCACTTAAGGTGTAGCCTTTATGTCCTTCGTTGGGCCAAGTAGGGTGGATGAAACACAGACAAAGGAAATCTGATGTCCTATACAGTTGCATACATGGGAGGTTCTCGAAACAATCCCTACGTAAAAGGACCCACCCGGGCAATCCTGGTTTATATCGATCCCTCGTCCCCCTAGGGTCCTCCACAAAACCCCCAATTTCAGGGCAATTCTGTTACTTCAGTACCCGAGCAACTTCTCTTCCAGGGGCGATGCCATGGGGCACCGAAAAACCCTAAACCACACGATTGAAAGCTTTGCGTTTAAGGTAATTGGGATTAAGCCCCTGAAAACCCTAAGCCGTGACCCTGAGGTAAGCAGGCAGGCCGCAGTACTGTCATGTTGCGCAACGTCCCAAACAACTACACTCGCGAGATGCCACTGGGAAGCAAGATTATGTCCTCAGGGCAAAGGTTGAGCGTTCTGGGTTTAGTCAACTCCTTGGAAGTGACTTTGGTTGTTCAGCATTGATGCTCCTGCACCTGGTGGGCGTGGCGTTTGTGGATGGAGGGTGAAGGTTACTCGGAAATGCCTCTGGGTGTTCAGAGTTGAGTATACAAATCCTGTTCTCGGAAAGGAACTAATCTTCAGGACTAACCTTGAATCCTGGAGCTGTGGGTTCCCTAGCCACCCCCTCTGCACCACCTCCTTGGGCTTCCCATCAATTTTGTTCATCTACCTGCACGGAACTAATCATGGGGGAATCTTACGGGGAGTGCTGTGTATAGCAGGGTGGCTAGGGAACCCATGATATCTAGGACGCAAACCCAAACCTCAAAGCCAGGCCGCAAACCCGAACCTCAAAGCCTGAACCCCTGAAACCGTCCCATGCTAGGTAGATTCTTCATCCGCGGACTCTCAGGGGACAAGATCTCTACTCCCAAACCCAAGTCATGAAGGGTAAGACCCCGAGGTACAACCGAGCAATATCCCTAGCCAATTTTAAGTTACTAGTATGGATAACTCTTACGTACCAAACACCAGAACTCAAGCTTCAACCGCCCAAAACTCCAAACCCCGGTACGACAACACTTGCAACCTGCACTCCCCTACTGTTGCAGAGAACATAAGCGTTTTGTAAGACTCACAGAAAGCCGAGAAGCCTAAACTCAAAGAGACGGCGGGTGCTTGGACCATGGATTGCTTTCAGGTGTCCTCTTGGTCACGATCCTGTTGCATTCTGCTGCATAGTCTTCGCAAGGTCGAAACTCTAAACCTTAAAGGGCTAAACCTCCATACCCTTCAACCCCCAAGCCCTGTGCCTTTCCCCATTTAATCAGCAGTACTTGAAATGGTCTTACTGTTGCCTTCAACATAGAGTAAGATTACTACATCCACGTGTTGGTCTTAGTATGCTACAGAAAGTTGATCTCACGCGCTGTAGAGCCAATATTATGGTCCCAGATTCTTAAATACTATGTTGGTAGTTATTCTTGGCTGCTACGTCACATTATCCTACATATAAGCTCTACATAACACCAGGTTTCCATTCCATGTTCCGAGCTTTTTAATTTTCATTCTGCTTTTCCCGAAAATGCATACTGCAAACCCTAAATCCTAACACTCCCAGCCCACAAATCCTTAAACCGCGTAGTCAGGTTCAGGAAAAATTCTCTTTCTGGAAAACCCTAAGCCCTACACCCTAAACCCTAAAGCTTCAACCCTGAACCCTACACCCTACACGCTCAAACCTACACCCAAAACCCTGAACCCCACACCCCAAACCCCAAACCCTAAACCCTTCAACCGAAGGTTCCTGGAGATGCTGGATCACCACGGCTTTGCAGGCCGAACCGTTTTAAGGGCTTTGGGGTTAAGGTCGATTAGGGTGCTTTTAGAATGTTTAGAGTTGGCTTTGACGGGCGTTAGTCGTTTTGGGGTCTGAGGCTTTAGGATTTTAGGGTTTTGGGCTTGTGGGTTTAGAGCTAATGCTCTATGGGCCCTCAGCTGCCAGATTTTTGATATACCTAGAAGCACCCGTAATCTTGAGCTCAAAACTCATCGCCTCAGGGTTCAGGTCGCACTGGAAAAAAGAAGTTCTTAATACCAACTAGAAAGAGGATTCTGGTAATCCCCGTCCCTATAACTTGGCAAGGACCTTGTAAGAGTTATGTGGTAGCTTTAGGGTCCCCTTTTTCGGCGTTCGGGCTGCCCAAATCCGTTTCTATCAGGGTCACGTTCCTAATAAATGGAACTTAGTAACCCTCCCCAGAAATTTGGACCCTATGGTTGTTCTATGATAGTTCTAGGACACTACAGATGTTGGTCTTAAAATCTAGGGCATCTCTGCGAACCCAAGCAATCAGAAATGAAATAGTTGTATCAGATTAGGATCGTTTCATGTCTGGATGTTGGGGTTCCTGGGTAGACACCCTAAACCCTAAACCCTAAGCCCCAATCCCTACCCTAAACCCTAGAATCCCAATCAAAACCTTCTTATTAGAAGAGCCAAGCCAGGCCGCTACGATTTCGCCTACTTGCCATGCGACTTCAATCGAGATGCCAACCTTGGCTACCTGGATGTACCCCCAAATGTAAGCGAATATAGTGGGTTATATAGGGATTATAGGCGCCATACAGGGGATTACAAGGTTGTATAGGGATTATATCGGAATTTGCTAGCGTTATATGAGTGACTAGAGGGATTGGTTTGATTTCTCGGTGATTGTGGGTTATGGAGGTAGACAGGGTTTAGGGCTTCGGGGTCAGGTCAAGTATAACTTGTCTAGAACTGCACTTTATGACCCAAGTATGGGCGCCATAAGGACCTTAATATGGTTGCAATTGGAATATAAGTCCAGTGAGAACTGGGATATAATTTACACTGAACCCCGAAGTAGCTACCGAAACACGGAAAACATGTTTATAAGCTTCGAAGGGGTCGTATGGAGTGACATAGGGATGTATGGGGAGGGGTATCTAGTGTAATGGGTTCGGGGAATTTGGCATGCCCCAAATTGAGCCATACGCCGTTCAGATTTTTTTGTTTTCGTGCGTCCGAGTTTCCGTATAAGCCACACAGGTACAGCAGGGTCGTTTCAGTATTCTGAATTCATTGCTAGCTTCAACAGCGGGTGGATGAATGTATTTTGTAAACTCTCCCTCGTGAAGCTTTGGCCATCTAGGCCCTAAATCTTGAAGCCTACCTCACAGCGTCTGGTTTAAGCCCTGGTAGACCCTAAACCTGATACCAGAAACCTTGAATCTTACACAATTAAACCTTAAACCCTTGCGCGCAAAACCCATCAGCCTTATTTGTCTCATTGTTTTGCTCATATACTCTCCATAGCCCCCTTACAGGGACCTCTGACCTTAAATCCCCAACCAGGCCTAACTGGCAGTTCCAGAGGGGTCGGGACTTCGAGTTTAGGGATTTAACGTCTAGGTCTAGGGTTGGTCTTATAACATGCATCCGACTCATGGTATTACAGTACAGTGAGGTCATGCGGGATTTGTAGTTCTAGCAATAGTAAGTTTCAGAAAGTATCCTCACAACCCGTATCGTATAGGCCATGTAGATTCCAGGCTATCCCCTTCATCAGTTCCAGTTTAGATTTGAGGGTTTAAGGTTAAAGGTGTAGGATATCCTGATTTCCCTACGTGAGGGAGCTTCTGGAAGCAAACTGCCTTCTCCAAGGAGTTTTCAAGACGGATTCGATTAATTCCCTGGCTAGATTGCAGCGCCCAGACATCCACCAAAACGATTCAGGGTTTCGGGTTCACTGTTTTGAGGCTGTGGGGCTTCGCACCCCCAAATCCTTGCTGCATCAGCTGAAGATCTCGCCCAGTAACTAGCCCACCTCATCCAAGGCACTAGTCTAGGTGGTAGGTAAGGCAGAAGCTACTGCTGCTACTACTACTTTTTGTAGTAATACTGCAGAAGTGTTACTCTTATACTTATTCCTATTTATAGGGGGCAGTAACGATTTTCAGCGTGCCAAGGCTACGCGTTTGTGAACATGGTGGATGCTGCCGCCGTGGATGATGTGGGGGCTTCTCAAAAGGGGCGATATACTCCGTTATAAGGGCTTAGCCCTATAAGGACGATAGGAATGTGTAGGGATCAAGGTTTTTCAGGGATGATATACGGCTTATGTCGCGCAGGGCGTAGAGGAGCATATCAATATCATGGTATTGGGTTTTACGGGGCCTAAATATTGGAATTACAGAATTGTCAATAGTGGAGAGCAAATTGCCCGCAGGTCCAACCTTCAACCCTGTACCTTAGAATAACTCCATACATTCTGAAAACCTTAAAGATAAACCTGAAGCTTTAGACCTTTATTTAGCGCATGACTTCAATAGATCTGAAGCCTTAGAACCTGAATCTTCAACCTGAAGCCCTAGACCCTAACTCCTGAACCACTAAATTTAAAAACCTTGATTTTTGGCCCGATGCCATAAACTCTATCAGGTCAAGCCCTGAAAACCTTGGTCCCAACCCTGGCGCCCCGAACACTGAAACGATAAACTCTATGAGTTACAATCTTCCAAGCCTCAAAATCCTAAACCTGAAGCCCTAAACCCTGCTTGGAGGACCGTCGTAGCAACTGCTTATAATGGGTTATAACCCTGCATATATCTTCGTTGCCCCACAGATGGCAGTAAGGGGTTACGAAGAGGCATATAAGCCAATTTCAAGTACACATTAAATCCCAAGAGCGTTAACCCTAAACCTTTCACCCTAAACCCTAAACCGTAAAGCCTGAACTCTGAACTCTATAAACTTTAAACCCTCAACTCTAACCACCACCTTAAAACTAAACCCTCCCTTGAAACAGGTGTGGACAATCTTCTCTGGCTTCACAGGCTGGTCACTTCCGACGGCCAAGGTCTGTGAGGCCCATGGTTTCGGTGATTTTTGGGCTCCATTTTGGGGAGTTTAGGGTTTAGAGAGGTTTTTAGGGTTTCGAATTCAGGGTTCAGGGCTCGGGTTTTTGACTTAGGTCCCAAGGCTTAGATTTAGGATTTTCAGCTGCAGGTTGTGCTTCAGGATCTAGAGTTCAGAGTTGAGGATACTCTGGCTTCCTTGCTACTCGGGTGTGACCTTTCCAGACTAGTCCTTCTAGAAAGAACCCCTAAAGGGGGGTGGAAAAGACTAACAAAACTATATCGCGCTACATACTCCTAAATACCCTTCTGCCTATCTGATCCTATATGGTAGTTTTCTTAAATAGGGGGACCCCAATATAGACCCTAATATACTATAATCCTTACTATAGGGATTCCCCAAAAAGGTACCCCCCAATTTTGGGAGACCCTCATATAACACTTTAAAAAAAGATTGCGTGCTTTGAAGTCTGGGCAAGGCAGGCAACGCAGTGGCTGCAGAGGCATTTTTTCGGAATGTTCGTGTCTGGGTTAAGCGTCCAGGTGCTTAACGAGGGTCCGATTAAAGGGACTAAATAGGCATTTGTAGGGGTAGATGGGGTGCCCCGGTTGGGCTCATGCACAGCCATCATCCTCAGGTGCAGCTGCACTTGTCAAACTTATGGTCACTTGTTGGATCCCGCTGATGATACACAGCCCCTAAGATTAGGGTAGACCAAAAACAGGCAACAGTAAGACAAGTCCAGGCCGGAGGAAATCCCTACATGGGCCTCTCTTTCATGCTAAGGTCCCAACCATGGACTCTTCATACGGGCCCTGACCTGTTCTCTAGGTCCCCATTATTGGCCCTGAATTGCGCTTTAAAGTATAGAGTGTGCTATCTAAGGACCCCAGGGCTCCAAGCCCCCAAATGGGTTCTGCATTGACCCCTGGCCAAAACCCGACAGACAGCACAAACGGCTACTCATTCTACAGGGTTTTGGGTTCAGGTAGGCCCTTACTATAGTGTACCCAAGTAGGTCAAGGGTAAACTCCGTAACTTGCCCATTTCAAGGTGTCCTTCAAAGTGTGACTTGTTGCCTCACTGGTGCTGAAAGGGGAGTGGGTGATTGGATCCTTATAGTGTTCCGTACATATACACTTATTGCCGTACCCATATTCACTTCCCCTTGAAGCGCCTAAACCCCAAACCCTATGTGCCCCAAGAAGATGATCCCCCGGAATCCCTTGAAAGAGAGCATGCATTTGCTCCTCTACTCCTCCTTAAGCATCAGTAAGTTGCTTGCAGGTGAGATGGAGCGGCCCACACCAAGGTTTTGAGGCAGCTGTAGGGTTCAGGGTGCAGGGTTTAGGGTGAACGCATGTTTCGGGTCTGGGGTTTTAGGATTCAGGGTGTGCACGATTGAGTGCAACGACCTATCATGGACACCGTGCGAAAGTTGACGTCGCGATGGTATTTCAAGATGGCTGTTTAAGATTCTTGGTGTTGGATCCCTGGGCCCTCAACCCAACACGCTGAGCCCAAGCGGGGGTACAGGCTCTTCTTCTTGGAGGTTCAGGCAACTCTTATAACGCATAACCTAGCTGTAAGTGTATTGACCAATTGATAATCCAATCATCCTCCTGAGTCACCTAACGATTCTTTACTTTGGTTTAGAAGTAGCAACTATGATTGCGCTATGACTGCCCTGAACCTCCAAACAAGGTTCAAGCCCCTCAAAGCAAAAGTCAGGCTTCCGTCTAGGGAAGTGTAGCTTAGGTGCCATTCGCCTGACTGCTCACAATGTAAATGTAGAAGGCTGAAGAGTGCCGGTGTTGCGCACTTAGCACTTTTTCTAGGTATAGCGTTTCTAACACAATTACCCCAAACCCCTTTCGAATTAAATTGGCCCTATATTAAATTCCCGAATACTAAGCTCTGTCTCACGTTCTTCAGCAGTCGCAGTAGCAGTGGCAGCAGTAGCTAGGAGGTAGCATAGCAGCAGTAGAATTAGCGCTCGCAGTAGCAGCAACAGTAGCACCAGCATCAGCACCAACATAGTAGTCGAGGTTGTTGTTGTTATAGCTGCTGCTACTGTTGTCGTCGTTGCTGTCGTTTTTGATATTGTTGCTGTTGCTGAAGTTCTTGCTGCTGCTGAAGTTGCTGCTGATGTTGTTGTCCTCCACACCATGGTCGCCACCGCTGACTTGCGTCGCTTTCACACCCTGGAGCCGCTCATCGTTGCGGACTGCAACAGTGTACCCGCAGACCTAGTTGACCATAACTGATGGCCACTTTTACACCACGTGCTAGAACTGTGTACCATCAGCACTGTCAGCTAGAGTGTCCAGGCACCTGATTTTGACTGTTAATGTCGAGGACCGAATAGTTTGTTGCATTGCTTCCCGTTGTTCATTCTCCTAGGTCACGAATCCTAGGCCCTAGTCCCCTACATTACCTGCTGAACATCCCGAACATCCTTGTTGGTCAGGCACATGTTGAGCGCTTCCGGAGCCTTGTCGACGTTGAGTAGGTTTGGGGCTTGTGTCTTTCAGTTAGAGGTGCTCTGATTTGAAAAAGCTCCCAATAAAGGATCAATAAGTATTGGAGGAGATTAAGTATTAAGCGAAATTGGGGCCTCGTTACCAGTCATAACAGACTAGTGATATATTGGGTTTGCAAAAGGATTACAGCAGGCCGCTCTCAAAGATACTACGGGCGTGATGTTGAGAACCTCCCATATGAAATGATGTTTTCCGGTAGCAGCCCCATGTCGTTAATTGATCATAATGTAGAAAGTGGAAGGAGTGGTATTACTATCCTAATAAAAGGCCAAACATACCCCAAGCCCTATTCTAATTGCATGGCCCCTTCGTAACAAGTCCTCCAGCAATCCGAATTGTTACATGCCCGGTTTACATGTATTTTTCACTTGCCAGGACCTGTCCTTGCGACCCATCCATTGTTCACAGTATCTAGCCTCCTGCACCCTAAATATGGCCCACCTCGAGTAGATAGAATATGGGGTATATGAGGATCGTATTATAACACACCCAAAGCCATATTCTGTCTACTTGTGGGGGGCTATAGCCATAGCCCAGGAACAGCCCGGTTATGCATCGAAGCGTTCCCGACAAGTACAAGCCTGTCATCTTCAGAGATGGCCTCCCGGCTCTCAAATATTTGCATGAAGTTTAGGATTTAGTGCTTAGGGCTTAGGGTTTCTGAATGCAAGGACCAGGCTTTTGGGAGACGAAATAGTGGAGAATCATATGGAAAAGAAAATGAACAACGAAATGGAAACTAATTAGAGTATCTAGGACATTTGGGAGATGAGTGGGAATTTCTCAAAATAGGGGGCTCTCAGGGACCTTCAGGGAATATATGCATTGTACGGTGATTATGGGGACCTTAACAGTGATGACGCGGGGATTATGTCGAGAAACTCGCATCAAAGTGTCAGGGATAGCGGAATCGAGGGTGAAATTGCGCTTCAGATTCCTAATGTGTAGAAAGCAGGGCACAATCTAGCTCTTCCTCCCAAACTCAAACGTAAATCGTGCTTTTCTTCAAATCAACTGTCACTTGCCACCGGCGCAGAGCAAGGTCGACTTGATGTCATTTCTCAATAAGCTTTAAGCTGCTAGAAACCTGAAGACCTGAACACCAATACCTACACCCTGAACCGTATAGTCAATACAGCGCATTCCACCCGAACTATACCTGGGTATCCAAACATTCAAAAAGGTCAAGGTTGTTTCTCAGAACAACCCCTGGCCAGCCAGCGGTAAGTCACAAACATGCCTGGGACAAAGAAGCCCTAAACCCGAAACCGTGACCAACTGTTGTTTTGCTTGGCTAGCCAGGTATGGGACGAAAGAATGGTGGCGAATAACCCTCAACCTTAGAATATGTAGGCTCCATCTTAATTTCGGACTAGGGATGTAGAATAGGAATTCGACAGTTTTAGGGTTCCACCGGGGAGTTAGAGGGAGTACAGTATAAAGATTTTAGGGTGTAGAGCCCTGAAGCTTCAGAATAGCGAAGAGTCAGATGGAAAAGAACAAGGGGACATGGAATGGAATGTGCGGTCATGTCAAGTTGGTCTAGGTATTGCAGTATAGAGGCCTAATCAGAATTGGGGCTGGAGCTTTGTTTATTCAGCTGTAGCCTGTTATAGCTTTAAAAAGCTTTTAACGGCAAACATGTAGGCAATTCTTGGGGCTTCTACACTACTAATTCAGGCTGCAAGATCCTGAGTGCCCTTCGAATTCTCAGAAGCCCTCTGACCCCCACAGTCCTCAAGAAACGCTCCACACATCCTGAAATCCGAGGTACTCGCAGGCCTTTCCCGCGACCGACGAAAAAGGTCAAAGCACCCACAGCGGGATTGTTCTGAGGGCCCGCGCCAGCTCGTAATTTAGGAGAAGCTCGCGCCGGCACAGGCGCTCCTGCACGCTTCTAGTAAAATTTTGAGGCTTGAACTATTTGCGTTTAAGCTCTTAATCTCCGATCCAATCTTGCAAAGCCAATCTTGGAACCCTACCCGCACAGGGGGATCTGCCATGTACAGATCGGCTCCAGGAAATGTACAGGAGGTAGTGTAAATGCCTCGCGCGTGCTGCATTGGTAGCACCATTAGCATTAGTGACTCAGAGGTACGGCACCACAGAGCTACGCGCCGCACAAATGCCTCCGACCTCAGGGTAGTCTCTGAACGTTATAACGGGCAACAAAGACACAGTAGGAGCCTAAAGAATAACCAGTATTATGATCCTACATCCCCATATAGCTATAAGGGAGGGTGCCTGGAAGACTTCAACATCATACCGGCAATTATTTAGGCCAGGCTTCCATAGTACATCCAGAAATGTCTGGGTTCCCACGCACGGTCAATTAGGCGGTTCCTGAAGATGTAACTTTTACTTCTTGCCCAGTCGAAAAGCGCCACGAGCAGCAGAAATCAAGGCTTAAGGGCAGGTAGAGCGTATTCTCCCTGGTGCTTAGGAGGGAAAGGGGGGATGGATCCCTATAGTAGTCCCTATATAATCTCCAAGAATAATCCCCATGATCCATTCCCCCCTTCCCTCCTCAGCACCAGGGAGTATTTCTGCGTAGAGGCACTATGGCGTTGACAAGATCCTGAGTTTACTGGAATCAACCCTAGGACCTGTTAAGGGCAACAGCACTGGCCCGTGACGCTGAGTTTCAAAACAGGGCTAGGCACTGGATTTTGGGACTGGCTATCCTTCAAAGGGGCTGTATCAGGTTTCCTCATGAAGCCCATGGTGGATTTTGCAGGGTTCTACACTTTGCAGACAGCCCTGGACGTGATGCCTCAAATCCTACCTACCTGGCATGCAATGCTGCATAGGCCCTTCTTGACAAGACTGCCGCTTTTTGGGGCTTCCGCGTGAATGAAGTTGAACGTTCCTTGAGACGAGTACCTCTCAAAAAAGTCGGTGTAGTCCGAGCTTGGAACAGGGGCTCTTTTCAGGTTCTTGTGGCTGTGTGATAGGCACCTCTGCTAGAACACATGTAGGAGTGTATACAACCCTCTAAATTATGGGCCATGTTGTGAAGCCTCTGTAAGCCCATCGCTGAAACTCAGCGCAAGGCATGCGGTCTGCTACCTGATGGTTCTTCTTGTTAGACGTAGAAAACATGTTGTAGATAGACAGACGCTGCATATTCCTGAGAGTAGCAACATTTTCCTTGTCCCGTGTCAAATTATGCGTGATTTGACCCATAAATCGTAGTAGCATCCCGCAGGTTTTCTTTTGTAAGCCCCTCAACATGCCTAAGCCTCTAACAATAAACCATGAGACCTAAACCTTGATACACAGAACTGTGCTCTCACGCTTCTAACATGAACCAAGCACCGTGTTCCCTCGTCAAGCTGAAAGGACACATGGACGCTTCTGCCTTGTTTACAAATATCCCTTTCTAGAGCTCCCCCTGTTGAAGTCATGTCTTTTCGCTTTATGGTAAGAAGCAGGAAGTGCTGACTGCGTCTCATTGCTCATGCAAGCGTTTTTTCAGACGACTACAGGGGCCAAAATACTAAACATTACTTGGAGGGTCGGGGCACTTAGTAAGTAGGTTGATAATGGGGATAATTGGGGCCTGACCCTCCAAGTACAAGCCCTTAAACAGACGTCAAAATGAATTTGGCAATTATGTAGCCCCCTGCATCAGCTTCTTCAATTGCCTTGGAGCGCTTTCCGCTTCGTATTCCCTGTCCGCATATCCCCGCCAGTGTTTTCAAGATACCCTTTCCCTACACCTCAAACCCCTAGACCCTACACCTCAAATCCCTAGACCCTACACCCCAAACCTCTAGACCCTACACGCAAAAACTTCTAGACCCTACACTGTTAGCCCTAACCCCTCTGAAAGCCCGAAACTCCAATCATCAATCGAGCCATAGTCTAAACTCCTTAAAGGGGGTTATATAGTTATAGGGGATTAAATAGTAGACTACTATAGGGGCTATTAAGGGGGATACTACGGGTTTAGACTCTAGCTCAATTGGTCATCGGACCAGGCTCACCCTTGAAGTGATGTCTTCAGCGCTTTGCAAAGCGAATGGCAGCTTGGCCGAGATCGGATCGTGCGTCCCGCTTTTGGGATTGGGTTTAGGTTCTATACAATAAGGCCCGCCAAATTAGGAACTTGGTATAGCATAGTCATATGATAGCTGCAGGGTCCTAATTGCCAAAACCCTCTTGCTGTTAGGGTCCAAGCGTTTGGGCCGCTTTCTTGTCCGTTACCCGTATATAGCCCAAAATATTCCTACATCTTTGAGGTGGGTATTGAGCTTCAGGTCTACTATCTTGGAAGGCTCTTAGAATGCTCAGATGGGGCAACCTTGTAGAATCTTCCATTCCTAGCTTGTCTGAGCCTCATGTTGCTGAAAATGCTTCAAGTCAGTACAAGACAGAGACACTGGTAGGCGCTTCTCCAGTTCCCAGACCCAAGAAAGGATCAAAAGTAGAGCCTCCTAATAACCATGAAATGAACCCTACATCCATCATGTAGTAATGAGATCACTGAGGGGGATCCATGTTTGGATGCTTTAGGGGGTCTGGGACCGCAGTTTAGGGGTCAGGCTTACGGACTTCAGGTTTTTGAGCCAGCATTGTGGCCCTGAACCTTGAACTTTCATCCCTGGCTTGACTTCAGGCGTTGGCAGCATTGTATTTACGCCAGCTCTGGGTTTGTTGTGCTGCGCTCCGGTCATTACACGTCTCAAGCTCCTGCCTCAAAGCCTGAACCTCAAACCCTGAGGTTCAAGGTTTACGATAGCGGCCAAAGCACTTACCAATACGGTCATTGATTCCTTGTCTGCTTATGTTGTAGGATGCCTCAAGCAGAGCTCAAAAAGATACTAGCACTGAAACAGGGCCCTGTATCAAGGTGGTTCAGGGCTTCAGGTTTGGGTTGAGGGCTTGAGGTTTAGGGCTTGTCCTAAGCCATGTGCGGTTCAGAGCGGTAAACCCCAAGCCTTGAGTCGTAAATTCGCAGACGCTCAGCCAAAATCCCTGGGCCCAAGCCCTACAGTTGGGGGAAACAACACTTGCAAAGCCTTAGCCTGGAAATGTCCTATGGTCTCTTACACTGGCGATTATACAGAACACAAGCATTTCGTAATATACCTACCTGGCACACACGCTGGTTCCTGATCCTAAACCTCAAGCTTGAAACCCCAGGCGCGAAGCCTAATCCCCAAGTCCCAATCCCCCTTGCGAGGCTACATCTTGGACTTTCCTCCCGTGGGTGCCGAGGAAGTGCAGGAGGTCTCCGACTTTTTCGAGAAGGTGACGGCCTCTTACTTGGAGGATCAAGGGACTATGAAAGTAGACGTGTATATATATATAGATATATAATCATTACAAACCCTATACACCATATAGTAACCCCAATTATACCCGTTATTAACTCAACCCCGCAGGTTTAGGATTCAGTGGGGTTCGGTTAATTAAGGGTCTTTGATTGAGGGTATGGCAATTTTGCGCTTCATTGAAAAGCGGTTTCACGGCCGGCTGGATGGAGGAAGTCTGGCATCCACCCTCTCTTTCACAAGGAGATGCACTACGCAAACTTCCTAAAGGACTCCCCGAAACATGATCCCATTACTACATTGGGGAAAACAGGGGATTATGCGGAGGTTCCATTTATTGATTTTTTGGGGGGGTCTGCGTATGGCGATTGACGCGTTCAAATTGGGCTGTAGCTGCAGCTCTACATTGCTGATAAATGCCCATGGACCCCAGGTAAAGAAGACGCACTGGAAAGAGCAGCGGTTAAACTCGCGTGGTACCTTATGACAAGCCCGAAGACCCCAACTAAACCACAATCCCCTAAACCAGACAGAGTGGCCTGCCCAGAAGCCCTGAGCTGGGTTGCTGCTATGGAATTTAAATTCAGCTACCATAACATGAGCTATAGTCTAAACTCCTTAAAGGGGCTTTATATAGGGGATTAGAAAGGGGACTACTAGGGGGATTATCAGGGGGATGCTAGGAGTATAGCCTATAGCTCATATGGGTATCGTGCATAACAGAGTTTCCTTGTTATAGTAATTAAGTTTCATAAAAACAAGCCAGTTAAGCCTAGACGGAACCATGCTGCCTATGACTCTTCTGTTGTGGCATCGCGAGGGGTCCAACATTCGAAGTTTGAAGCCCATTGACGCCCTTGACTCCCAAAACCCACATCCCGGCCCCTAAAACCACTCTTCTCTCACGCCAAGCCCTGCAGACCGCAAACCCCTGACCACTAGTCCTCCAAGACCCTAAAGTCTTGAGTCCTCAGCCTTAAGCCAACACCCTTCATCTAACAAACATACTTGAAGCTAGGGCCCTTGCAACTCTAAACCCTAAAGCGTACAGTTACAGCTAAACCCTTAATCTCTAAATCCTGAACCACCAACCCGAGGACCCAAAGCCCTGAACACTGCCCTAAAGCCGTTACCCCCTAAACTCAAAAAAATACTATAGCTTAAAACCCAGAAGCTCTCCGAGCCTTAAAACCCCTAAACCCCAACCTCGGCCCTTAAAACTTGAACCCCGACCCTTCATTTAAAACAGGGGAATTTTGTTGCCCAAACCCCTGAAACTAGGACCCTATTATAGCCGTATGACGGGTGGAGGGTAGGATCCTTATGACAGGGCTTGGGGTATTTAAGATCCCTCGTCCTGAATCTCAAAAATGCTTGCAGGTAAAGGAGCTCTCAGGCGCTCCGCTGGTACCCTTGGAGGAAGTGCTGAAGGTCTGGTGGGTGGGGTGGGTCAACGCTAGGTATACTTTGGCAAAAACAGGGTGTTTTCAGGAGGTTTTACAGGGATAACGGCCAACATTACTGTCCTACTTGGAGGCCCACGTCGCTGAGAAAGTAGGTTAAACATGGGGTTATGAGTCCCGTAATTGGGGTTGGCCTGCTCCTAACCCCATTGACAACCTACCCATTTTCTACGTCTTCTGGGCCTTCAAGTAGTAAAAATGAGGGCGGAAAAGAAATGAAAACTGACATGGAAACCAAGATTCGATGGCTTGCAAGTAATACGCTATACTTGTTGAGGTCTCGGTTCCTTACATAACCAATTCTTGGTTTCTTCCTATGCTAGCATGAACAAAGCGGGGTGGGTTGTAAGGAGTTGGGCTCTGGTTACACCATCTTAAGTCACCATGAATATAAGTTTGGCCACATCCCATTTCTACACATCTTGACAGACTTAGGGGACATATAGCCAGTTCAAAACTAGAGTCGTTATAGTTGCCCTACACCTCCAAGTAGGGAGCTTGTACGCGGATTGCCCTAAGGGGCCTACAGGAATTCAATAGAGTTTCGGGGTTCAATACGTTCCTTTTGTTATAAGGAGTGGTGAATGAGCATTGATTCGCGTTGGGGTTTTAGAGTTTGTATCGAGCAGTAGGGAGTTCGTTTAGGATTTCATGGATTGGAAGTCAATGTAGAACCTGCCTGAGTCCGAGAGGGATGAGGCCAAAGGAACGCGCCGGATGGGACTTCACAAACGCTGCAAAATACCCAAAACCCTAACCTCCCCCACACTCACATGAAAAAAGGGCCCTTGAGGGACGAATCCCTTCATACTAACAGAAAGTGTCCCCTGCCCCCCATGAAAAATATGTCCCCCAACAGATATACATATATATATATATATGTATACATATGGCCTCTTGTGGGGAACATGTAAAATTACGGGTGGGGGTATCTAACACTAGTATCATGGGATTGCTGTCCTTTTCTGGGCTATATAGGAGTTCCATGTCAGTTAGTGGAAGGTAAGCTACCTAGGAGCGCAAACTAGACATGACAAGTTCAACAACTGTCTCACCCTCTGTGCAAGCCGGGAGCTTCCAAAGATGGACTCGACCCTAAAACCCTGAACTGTAAACACAGACGAGGTGGCATGTCACTGCATGGTTTAAAGCCAGTGGGGCAGTTCTCAAAGGGTTCAAGTACCAGCTGCCACCATTTATAGAATTTGGGGCCCAAAGCAGGTATCACTTCGACATTTTCATGCTCAGGAAAATATTTCAGTAGGATTTGCGGCTTGGGCGGTGATCCTTCATCCCTTCCTGAGCCTTTCGCGCCTTTGCACGGAACAAACAGGGTTGCTGTTAAGGACTTTACATTAAGTTTTTACAATGCCCCAGGAAGCCTTCTCATCTATGATACTTCCGTATTATCGCGACTGAAGACTTAGTCTAAGTTCCGCAACAACAGCCCACACAGTTTGATACCCTAGCCCCGCCCGTGACACTTTGATCCTAGACCTTAGAAACCTAAATTCCTAAACCCTAACTCCTTAACCCCACGGACACCCTCCCCAGCCACCTGGGTAGTTTCGAAATTGGGGGATGCTACAGTCCCTAATTAATATGCAGTAAAATACTATCTTCCTGTCGGGTACAGTGGTTTATGTAAACCATATCATCTTACTTGGACCATCAAACCCCCAATCCGAAATCCTAACTCTGAAACCTAAACGCCCAAAAATTATGTCCTAAACCCTATCCTAACACCCGCCGAACTAAACTTAAGCCTTTAACTTGTCCACCTTAACTCTAAGGCTCCACGACTCCTGGCAGCGGACGTTCGCGGCCGCCGATCAATGGTTGTCATACGGCCAGAAATGCCGTTTGGGCCTGGAGCTTCAGCTCCAACTGCGAGCCAGGGAGGAGGTCCTTCCGACCCTGCTGCAGGGTCAGCGGGAGGCAGCCGATGCCAAATGCGGAGGCACTGCATACGGCTCCCGGTGTTGAGCCTGATGCTGGCAATGGAGAACGCTGCCATTTCATTCGAAGAGAGCCCACTTCAGCACTCGACTGTACTCTGACTAATGGTTTGTCAAGATGGCAAAAAGGCTCCATGTAGGTACCACTTATAGACTTTGGGGCCTAATGCAGGTACTATTTATAGATTTAGAGCCCCAGGGTAACAAAATCCTTTCAGCACTGACTTCTAAACCTCAAACCCTAAATCCTAAACCCTAAGCCCTCAAACCCTTAACCCTAAACCCTAAAACCCTAGATCCTAAGCCCTAAACCCTAGACCCTGATACCTAAAACCCTAAAGCCCCAAACCCTAAGCCCTAAAACCCTAAACCCCAAGCCCTAAACCCAAAAACCTTAAACCCTAGACCCTAATACCTATACCCTCAACCCTAAACCTTTGCAGGACGAGGTGGAGCTGGAGCCTTTGGCTGCAGAGCCGGAGCCGCCGAAGCCGCCGGTGGAGGAAGTCGAAGGCGAAGGGCAGGGAATTTGGGTTAAAGGTTTAAGGGTTCTAGGATTCAGGGTTTAGGGTTTAGGATTTAGGGTTTAGGTTTGTAGGGCTTTAGGGGTTTAGGGTTTGGGGTTTGGGGGTTTTGGGGTGTAGGGTTTAGGGTTTAGGGTAGCAGAATTTCTGCTTACTGCCATTTCCTTTAGAATGAAATGTTTTCAAGTTTATCCCTAATTACTTTTTATGTTTAGTGTAGGTCCAGGGGATTACAATTTAGGGGTTGGGCTTTGGGGTTAAGGATTTGGGTTTAAGGGCTTGGGGTTTAGGATGTGAAGTTTGGGGTTTAGGATTCTGGTTTCTGATCACCACCCCGTAATCTTGACACAAGCATCCATCCACCCATTAATGAACACTCCCACATACTTCCGCCGTACACAATGTTACTATATTGGGGTATCCTTAGGGCTGGGGGGACAGTACTTGTGGGAGGGATTGGCAGGGAAGGGAGACGTGGAAACGGAAAGGAAACGGCTACGTACGGAACCATGCAGTTTAGTGTTTCAGGTTTGGGGGGTTGGGTTCAGCCTTGAGCTTAGGGTCTAGGGCTATGGCTTCAGGGATCAGGGTTGGAATCAGCGGCGAATGTAGGCATGATCCAGGGTTTAGGGGTTTCTTTGTGGGATACATGGCCCGACTTGAATTCTTAGTCCTAAAACCCAAATCCCCCGTCCGTGGTGTGGAGATTAAACAGGGGCTAGTGCCTCTAGACTCCGAGTGGGCCCCCAGACCATCCTTGGGGGTAATAGCGGCTCATCCAATGGAAACGAAACTGGGGAAGATTAAATAGAAACTCCTGTATTTGGGTCTATAGGGCTAATTATCTGTATTATGGTCCTAGGCTCTTTGGATAATTCTGGTATAGGATACCCCCGATAAACCTCACCATGATTTCATGAGTCATTTTTCCGGCTCTTGCCTTAGGTTTCGGCGTTCCTGTTTAGATTTTCAGTGTTTCAGGCGTTTTCCGTCACGCTAGGGCTCCAAGTTTTCATACAAGAGATACTTCGGGCTCTCAACTTGGTGGCTCCCTCCACTTTGGATTATTCGTAGTTCTAGGGCGGAGGGTCAAGGCCTATAAGCACGCGACTCCCAAATCCCAAGTTCCCTGTAAGCTCTTAAACATGAACGTTTGTGCCAACAAGTAAAACTGTTCAAGCTAACTTGCTACAATAGTGCCCTTTTTTCTGGGTCCTGTGTTATTTTGGGGAAGGATAGTATTGTGAAGCTGTTTTGGGGAAATGTACAGTAGTCAAGTAGTCTACTGGTACTTTGATGTACGGATCAAGACATGGGAAAGGTGAATGATTTTCACGAGTTCCCTGCACGGCACAGTACGGCAGTTTGGAGATAGCCCTTAACCCAAAACCAAAAACCTCTAACCCTCCTCGACCTGATGCAGGGAGGACAAAGGGCTCCATGAAAAAAAGCCTGAACCCTCAACCCTAAAAGCCTAAACCCTCAACCCTAAACCTTAAACCCCGATGAGAGCTTCGGAGGCGGGCCCAATCCCATCCAACAGCCACTTGCGGAAGCAGAAAATCGGGTCGTCCGGGATCGCGCGGATGCGTGCTCAACTCGAACCGCAACATGCATGTCGTGTTGCGCGCACAGGATCATGCATCAACCCTAGGTTGGCTGGAAAGCTCCACTTCAGCATCATCTTCCACCTCCGATGCTGCTGCTACTTACAAGATCTTGAACATGCAGTTTTGGACTATTACATAGTATCTCTTCGCAAATTCATGGGTGCGAGCTCCTCGTCGTGCATGTGATTGTTAGGATTGCGGTGAAGAATTCCACCCCATCGGCACTTGAGAGGAGAGATTCTCTTGGAAGGCACAATCCACAATCCCATGTACGCCATTGCTTTCAAAACCTCAAACCCTTAACACAACCTAGACCTGAACCCTTAGCCTTGACCTCTGCACTCAACGTCCAGACCTTAAAGCCCCAAACCCTAAAGACCGTAAACCCGATGCCCATCTTGCGAAACTTCATTTTCAGGTGGTGAAGGTGAAGCGGCAGCAGAAGGCTCTCCAATCTGCCTGTAGGGCTTTCAAGTTTCGAGTTTAGGGGTTTGGGGTCTAGAATATATCCGGAAACCCAAGCCCTAATTAAACAAGATTGTAGCATCCATTTCAGAACCAATTTGCTTTTCCAGTTGATTTTCCGTTGGCTTTATGGGAAATATTGACCGAAGGATTAGGCCTTCTAGTGTTGTTCAGCGAGCTCTGGGGCACCTAGATGGGATTGGTAAGAGATGCCTGTAGTATTGATGCGACATATGAGCCATAATCTAAACTCCTTAAAGGGGGTTATATAGGGGATTGTACAGGGACTACTATAGGGGTTATTAAGGGTGATACTAGAAGTTCAGATCATGGCTCATATGGCCTATTCGCATTCAGAGTTTGTTGCTGAGAAAGCCATCCTGAACAGCCCTTGCCACTACTGTTGATACTAGAAATCCTGCATGACCTTACAATTTTGCATAATTCCCAAGGTGTAGGTACTTCGCGTCATGCAGGATTTTTTTGTATCCACCGTAGGACGCGAAGCCCGAACATGAGAATTCGGCCAAGACAAATCAGCTCCAGGTAACTAGGTGTTCCTTTAGGATATCAAATCGGTTCCATTGATGTTCTACAAGCGGATCTACTTACATTTTTTGAGTCCTCAAGGTACCACCCAGAGAAGGCGTTGATTAAGCATGGAGCCCTAAATCCTAACCACCCCTAAGCCAGCGTTCACTGCCACAGCACGCTCCACCACTGGGAATTCCTTTCAAAACTAGGGGTGGCTTGTGAGAGTCCCTGGAAGAATGACTTTGGGGTACGTGGAAGACTCCTTGTTGGGACATCTTTAAACCCCTGTTTGCCCCTCAGGATCGCGCATCTTTACTTCCCGCTTTAGATTTCAAGTTCTATTAAGGTGATATCCTAACCATTACATACCCCAACGGCAAAAACATAATCTGGGTCCTGTGTTCTTAACACGCACTTTACACTTGCTTCAGGTGAGCCAGCCGCTAGCACCGTTAAAGGAAGCCAAACGAGCACCAACAAATGCTTGAGGCACTGAAGCGGCCTTTTCGGCCGGATGTCTTGGTAGCACTGCAGCCATGGGTCGCGCAGTACCGCAGAGACCCGCTGCGCTACAAATTTCTGGTCTTGCCAGAGGTGTCCAGAACAGGCAAGAGCACCATGACGGTTCCGGCACTCGACCTTGCAGCGAAAGAAGAACTCCGTGAAGGTGAGCATCACAGCAGTGTGTACACATGGAGTGAATGCGAATCCTGCTGTTCTTTGCAAGAGACGCAAAGCTTGCGGCACGGAACGGCTTCAACTTTGATGAAGCCTGATGGGTTTGATCTCCTCCACACTTCAGCTGGGCCTAGATGTCAGGACATTAAATGCTCTCCAGAAACATAGAATACATAACTCAGCCTCGAATAATAACAACGACCATGAATATTCCTCACAAGAGACCCCGCTTATTGGGGCATGATCGTGGGTTCGAAATCATCACGGTAGACTCCCTGATAAGGACCCCCATAATCACCTGATAGTCCCTAGATTTCCTGGTTTTTGTAGGGGCCCCTTTTTGAGAAACTCTCTCCTTGCCAACCAGAAGTAAGAAGCATAAGCGCTAAACAGACCCCAGTTTGCATGTTCTCCCCACTTGATTCTATGTTGTTGGGGGTAATGTCCCTAAGCCCTGAAACCTGAACAGCAGTTTCCACATTCTTTGCCGCTATTCCTAAATAATACCCCTATATAACCCCTTTTATAACCTCTATGTTTACCCTATTACAATATAGTAGTTTACCTTTATAACCCCCCCCAATGTGAGCCCTATATGTAACCCCTATATAACCTCTCACAGCACTACATACATATATACACGTATACCCCATTACAATATAGTAGTTTAGCCGTATAAATCCCCCCCAAAGGAAGATTCCTCAAGCAGGCCAGGGCCTGCATACCTGCGCAGAACCCTGTGGCAGTAGGGTTTGGAGTTGGGGTTCAGGGTTTCGGGGTTTCAGGGTTTAGGGTTTAAGGTTTACAGTTGCAGGTTTAGGGTCTCAGATAAGGGGATTAGGGATTAAGGTTGAGGTTTTCAGGTTTAGGGTTCAGGGTGTCAGGTCTAGGAATTAGGGATCGAGGTTTAGGGTTTCGGGTTTAGGGTACTTAGGGCTTCAAAAGGAGTAGGGTTAAATGTTTAGGACTTAGGCTCTAGGATTTGGAGTTTAGGGCCGAAGTCTTGGGGGTTTAGTTAAAGGTGGGGGTTGTCTCTTGTTGTTTTAACGATGAAGTCCAATAACTACAAACATGTTTTTTTTCCGGCAGACTTCGGAATTTTCATCAAGAGTAGCTCAGATAGACCGTAAACACATTGTGCCAGTCTTTCAGGCCCCCTGACATTACGTAATCCCCATAAGCGCTATGTAGCCCCAGGATCCATCTGATTTCGCATGTGCTTTTCCATGTGATTCTCCAGCATTGGCAAGGTGTTGGGCCCGTAGACCCTCAGACCCTCAACCACAATCGCAATATTGACCATCACTCGCCTTGAGCCTAAGCCCTGAATCCTGTTCACCCCCCTGTAGAACTGCTTACTGCTTAGGAAGCCGTATCTTTCGGGGGATTGGTGCTAGGTGAAGCTGTTGAAGGAGCAGAAGGCGAAGGGGAGGCCGCGAAGTGCACAGAAATCATGTGTAGGGTTTGGCGTTACGTCTCAGTGGTACGGAGGGGTAAGTTTTAGTACTTAGGGAAGGATAGAAGGTGGTACGGATATAGGGTTGAGGGGTGAGGTCAGGGTTTAGGGCTAGTATCTAGGGTGCAGGCTGAATTTTAGGTTTAGGGATCAGGGCCAGTATGTAGGGTTTAGGCTTAAGGTTTAGGGTTTAGGGCGCAGGGTCATGGAGGGGCTGGATAATCAGGATACGGGTTCAATATGGGGTCTTTTTGCACGGAGACTTGGCGATTATGAAGGATTCAAGTTGTGGGCCTAAATAAGTTAAAGAATTGGATACTTGTAACACCCCTTTATAAGCTAGCCTTCACGCAGGGATTAGGAAAATGGAGGCCTTCTAGCGCAGGTAGAAAACGTCGTGCTTATAAAGAAACAGTACAGTTTGCTGGATCCTAGTGTCTTAAGTTGTCCAGAATTTTCTCATCTCAAGAATCACACCAAAAGCCTTAGACCCCAAACGCCAAGAATTTTCTTATCAGCATTACCTCCTCAAAATCCTTATCTACCTAGAATATAACTTACCCCAATACCTCTATTCCATTCAGGCCTCTACATTACGATCCCTATGCCAACCCCCATGTACTAGCTCCGGAATCCATGTGGTTTTCATCTTCTATTGATTCTTCATGGTGGTATGCAGAGAATATCAGTTCTGCAGTTTTCAGGCAGCGCTTTGAGACAACTGTCTGTAAACTTATGGCGACGTGGTCTACACGCCGCGCCGCTCAAGCATTCCGTTGAAGATGGACAAAAAGCGCGCATAAGGAAACGTCAGAAATCCTAGCTCCCAAAACCCCGCAGCCCTAAAACCCTTAGTCTCTACATCGTCGTCACACTAGTCTGGTAGACTGCTTATGTCAATTGGATTCAATCGGCTCAGAGAATCTGTGGTTTCGGGTGTAGGCATTAAGGTTTGAGCTTTAAGGGTTGGGTCCTCCGTTGAGGCAGTAAAGGGTTTAGGGTTGGGCATTTGGGACAATGCTGGGATACTTCGCATTATTACATGACCCCCCCCCTTGATTGATCTATCTACATTCTGGCGGCCTCTTGAAAAATAATGGCGAAAATCATGGTTACGAAGTAGCCCTATCATGAGTATGAGTATGAGTAATTATGAGTACGAGTGTGATTCTCGTTAGGATTCGGAGTAAGAGTAGGAGAAAGAGGAGGAGGACAAGCAGCAGAAGCAGCAACAGGAAGCAGTATGCAAGCTCTAACACTACTCCCTCCCCTTAAACCTTAAACTTATACGTTTCCGAACTTCCCAGACCGAGGTTTGAGGTAAGCAGGTCTGAACAGCTATCCCTAGAAGTTTAATAGTTTAATACTCTGAGGTGTGAGGATAAAAGTGGGGGTTGCTATAATTGCGTTCTGGCTGGTCGGGGGGGCGGGGTAGTTCTTAATATGAAGTCAACATTACGCAATATGACTTGCAAGCGCGCCAGAAACCTAGGATGTGGATAGAACCCCGACTGCTATCAGGGGTTATATACCTATGGGCTACCACAGGGATCCCTGAATCTTTAATGGTCTACTACCATTCAGCCCTGTGGAGGCTCCGGCAGAGTCGCCGCCCGAGGAAATTGAGGCAGCATATTCTTAAGCTTACTTTGTGGCTGGAGAAGAAAAAGAACCTACTATATCATGAATGGAGGACATACAGTTACAGGGTTGTAGGGGCTATGTAGGGATCGGGAATGATGGAGAAGACAATGGAAACTGCTGCATGGTAGGGTTTAGGGTGGCTAGCCAGCAGCCAGAAATGAAAGAATGGAATATGGCGAGGACTATTGGGGATCGTCTAGGGACTACCATGGGAATCCATTCCCGTACTCCCACTAGCCACTACTACCTTAGAAAGTAACAGCTTCACCATGGCTACAAAGTCTGGTGTCCTTTGGGTTCTATCTGAGGTTCAGTGGTAGTTCAGGGCTGTGCGAATCCCCAAGCTATCCCAACTTACAGAAGTAAAGGTTTACCATCTACATGGAGCCCCCAAAAGGTGCCCTAGAATCCCTACGAAGCTGTCTGCACACTGAAAGTGAAGGACTTTGCAAACCCTCAAGCTATGCTAATTTACAGGCAAAGGCTACAAATGATTCCTGTGCATGTAGAAGAGGCCTGACCGTATGGGTTTCTACGTTCATATTGGGCAGGGTAGTGCTCAGGATTTTCTGTTCTAGCACAATTTCAAGAAACCATCCTCTGGTTTCGGGTTTATACGAAGTACGAGGCAACCAGATTTTACAATCAGCACATGTCGGGTGTAGAGCTTATGGTTTGGCACTTTGGCACTTTGGGTTGAAGATGCGCAGACACAGGACATTCAATGCCAAGTCGGTATTCAAGATAATGCCCTTCGAGTTCTGGGCTGAAAGCAGTGTGTTTTTGGTAAGCTAAACCGTAAGCCCGGAACTCTAAACCCTAGACCCTACGCCGCTAACCCGAAAGCCTTGAACCCTAAGAAACATTACAAGCTCCAAGCCAAGAACAGGAGTTATCCTGTTTACGGTCCCAGGTCTCGTTACTCATGAAACTCCAGTCGTCCCTCGCCCTGCCCCCTGCCCATTCAGCCTCAAGCCCCAAATCCAAAATCCCGGACCCTAAGCCCTAAACCCAAACCCCAACCCTAAGCCCGCACCCGAGGCCCTACACGCTAACCCCCGCCCAAAAAACCTTAAACCCTGAGCCCAAAACCTTATAAGCCTTACCATAGTGTACTATAGTATACGTTAGTCTGCGTTAGTATATTTGAGTATACTTTAGTATACTGTTGTATTTTATAGTATACTTATGCCAAAGCCCATAGAACTACCCCGACCAGGCAACAGCAGATGCAGCGGCAGCTCCCGAAGGCTTCAGATCGCTGGCGGGTGTAGGTCTGAGGGCCTAACGGGGTATGATGGTGGGTCTAGATTTTAGGGTTGTTCTGGATTTCGGGTTTAGGCTTAGGGCTTAGGGTTTAGGGTGGTGGGTCTCGATTTTAGGATTGTTCTGGGCTTAGGGTTTAGGGCGCAATGCTTGGGGTGGATATTTTGACAGGTGCGTTGAGTTTTGCTGATTCCTTGAACTGAATGAAGGAAGGGAATAAGCAGGCGGAAGCTGCAATCTTGCCTGGGGGTTATACAGGGGCTGAGGCTCTGATGCAGGCAGGGCTCCATCCCTCCCCACCCCACAAATTACATAGCAACCAGTTTAGCAGGTGAATTCTGAGCCCTAAACCCTAAGCCCCAATCCCTGAACCATTAGCCCTGAATCCTAAATCATAAACCTCAGACTTTCAGTTGTAAATCGGAGGTGCAGCGGAAGGAGCGCCACAGGCGGAGGGAGAAGAGGCAGCCGAAGTGCAGGAGCTCGGTCTGCAGAAATCCAGGTCGTGCTACAGGCTCTTCAACTATCACCCCGCATGCTACCCCATCCCTAGGTTCTCCCTTAATTATAAGGGTAGTTAAGGTTAATCATTTTTAACTATGGTTCATTAAGGGGTAGGGTAGCATAAGGGAAGCAATGATAATTCAGGTGCCTATTTCATCAGAATCGGGTTTGGGGGTTGAGTCTGCTATAGCTGTATAAGGGTTCTCAGGGGAACGCACTGATATTTGGGGTCTCCATACGAAGAGGTTTTCAAGTGCACCCTAGCGCATGAATGTTGTGAGTGTAGGGTGTGGTTTCTTCTTTTCGGGAATTGCAGCATTTTGGGGGTTCTAAGCTGTGACTTCCGCCATTTACCATTTCTGTGAGGAGCGCACTGAGGGTCCCATGGGTTGGACTCCGCTACTCAGGGAGTCCAATATCCCTGAATTAAGGAATACGCTTAGATCATAAAAGGGATCCTTGTAGCATTTAGGCCAAGTATTCTTGCCCCTGGTGTTTAGTTGGGAGCGTGGAAAGCGAATAAAGAAACACAATTTGCTATAGTACTTGTTTAGGATTTAGGGTGTAGATTTTTAGCCTGGTCTCACCTGGACACTCCAAGCTCTCGTTGCTGGGTTTTGGCAAGGTCTTTAGGTCCTGTTTCTGATTCGGGCGTTTCCAAAAGTACTCAATTGGAAGGTAGGTAGGAGGGGGTAGGGGCTCAGGGTTTTTGGCTCTAGAGATTTACAGCCCCCAACCACACTTTGCTGTGACATTTTCATGAAAGCAGTTAAAAAACAGCGGGGCGGTACATGTTTTTGTTTCCTGGGGCTGGCTGCTTGAGAATAGGGGTAAGGAGTATGCTCGAGATACGCCTGACATCCCTTTACATATTTCTGCGCGACCTCTCTAGGGCCCCTGCAGGCACCCTATGCATACACTGCTTGCATTGGAAACTCTGATTCTGAAATTGCCCCTGAACCCCAGAATGTCGCCCTTAACGAATATTCAAGAACCTGGCCTCAAGGGTTCAACTAAGTAGCAAATCTATCTTTATAGGAACCCATCTGGGGTCAAAGTATGTGCTACCTATCTGCATATGGAAGAATGTCAGAAAAGTAGCAGGGGGAACCTGGCATTTTCCACGCATCTCTATCGGGTCCCAAAGGGCCCCTATTTTGAGAAACCCCTGTATCTACTTCTGTAAACCCTAAATCCCTGAAATTCTATACTTGAACCCTAAC
Organism: Symbiodinium pilosum; assembly: GCA_905231905.1. Classification (NCBI taxonomy): domain Eukaryota; class Dinophyceae; order Suessiales; family Symbiodiniaceae; genus Symbiodinium; species Symbiodinium pilosum. The sequence goes on from CAJNIZ010009447.1 coordinate 57,655, forward strand.
AGCCCCAACACTGAGACTCAGGAGCCGCCGCCTCCTCCTCCGCCACCCCCGCCGGTTGCGAATCCCTGGGCAAATGCCTTGCCGAGGCAGAGATTTGCTTTTGTGAAAGAGGAGTCGGATAGTGAACGTAGGGACCATTGCGGGGGATCATATAGGGATGATTAGAGGGTTCCACTTCCCCTTAAACAGGAATGTCTTTGGGGTTAGGATGTATGGTTCAATGTTTCAGGCCCGCATGATCCGGACGTCCTTTCAGGGTCCACCCCAAGAACATACATGCTTTTTTCGTTCACTTTGGTGTCTAGGGTTCGAGGATCATGGGTTGAGGAGTTTAGACTCCAAGTCGAACCCTACAAACCCTACTCGGAGGTCGAGGGCAGTTCCAATTTACTTAGTTGCCTGTATGACCAAGTAACAGGTATAAGCCCCCTAAGTCCCCTCATATCATTATAGTTGGCTAGTGCTGGGTTATAAACTACAGATGATAGATTCCAAGGATAAGGGGCTCCCAATATGGACTCAAGAATGGTTTAATCCCTTTACTAGGTACTAGGGACCTCCAAAATGGTACCCCTAATGATGGGAGACCTGAGCCCCAAGCGCTTATAGATAGACATCCCTATACAACCCTTATATCCCCCTTGAAAGACCCCTATTTGTGAGAAGCCCGCATACGGAGCCTCCAAATAAGTCTTGATTTTCCGAAAGCTCGGAAAGCACCCTGGAGTCGGAACCAGGAGGGTTAGAGGAACTACTAGGGGGCTCTAACAAACTTAGGGATCACGATGGAGGTCTGGTTAATTACAATACCAATATCACGGCCACTTTAGAAGGAATGGAGTCGATATGCAGGGTTTAGGACGCAGAGTTTAGGATTCAGTTGCCTTCATTATGGTTCCAGATTCCTGGTATGACTATGGTATAGGGTACCTCAAATAGAGTTCAATATGATAATGGCAATTATTGAGGGCCCATACTGCACCTCCTAAGCTGCCGTGCCTACCCAAAGCTCAAAGCTCAAACATCCTGGCGTATTCTCATAACCGTACTTGGAGGGCCGGGGAACTTAGTAAGTATTCTTATAACCCTCGGCAATCCACACAGTAGCCCCATTTATCCCCATTATTACTCTGCTTACTAAGTGCCCCTGACCCTCCAAGTATCCCCTCTGCCATGAACAACCATTAGGTTGTTAGCCCCTGAATTACCTGCTGCCTCGGAGGCGTTTCGTGGTGCTTTCCATGGTTTCTCGCCTGCAATCTCAGGGGTTTTGGCTTAGGAATAACCACGATTCAGGGCTTACGATTTAGGATTCAGGGCTCAGGAGTCAGGCTGTACGGCCTTAGGCTCTGGGATGTTGCAAGGCAGCCATGGGATATGATTAGCTATACCTTAATACAGTGATGGGGCTTCACGAAACCTGAATCCGAAGTAAGCCTATATTTTAATCACGATTATACTGCTGTAAGTGCTCCTTGAGCTCCCCTTTAGTTCAAGAGAATCTGTATCAGGGTTCACCTAAACCTTTACACCCTAAGCCTCATCCCTCAGCCTCGTCCTTGGACGGGGACTTCGTACGTTGTGGATAACTGGCATTCCCAAGGTTATGGTCAAAGGCTGAGGTTCCTTGTATACTGAAGATATAGGGTACCTCAACTAGACCCAAAAACGATATTGGCAACCCCTAAACCCTAAACGCTAAGTATGTAGTATAAAGTTATGAGAGGGTTACAATGACCCATGCAACCTCCAAGTAAGGAGAGTGATGAAGTGGGAGCTTGGCGTCTGGAGACCTTGAAGCTCAAACACGAGGCCGCCCTCTTTCATGGTCCTGGGGGTTTAGGGGTCTAAGGGTTTGGGGGTTTTGGGGTTCGGGGTTTAGGGGTTCAGGGTTTAGGGTGGGAGATCTCGGGATGTGTGGGGATTCTAAACGGCTATTGGGGTCCTTGGGGATTGTTGGGCTTCGTGTTCAAGGGTTGGCATGTACGGCTTGGTGGCCTAGGGGACGTGGGAATGGATTTCTCATGCTGGCCCATCGACCCTAACCCTAAATAGGAGCGTCCATTCTATTTTCCATTATCCCTATATAATCCCTATATTCCCTACACAGTAGCTTCCATTTTCTTTCCACTATCCCTCAACCCTGAACGGTTTGTCAATGGCGGATCCTTAGCCTTGAGCCCCCAGCTTCGTCCCCAGGATATTTCTTGACCCTAAACCCATGAATCCAACCCCGTAAACTCTAAACCCCTAAAGTCCCAAACCCCTGAACTCTGAACCCCTAAACCCCTTAAACCCGATAAACCACAAACCCCGAAACCCTAAGCCCCTACTTTGTCAAGAAATGGCGTTTTCTAAGGTACTTGTATCGGGGCTCTAGGAATGCCCTGAAATTCTATTGGGGTTATATAGGAATAATGGAAAAGAAAATGAAAACTATTACTTCATAATAGGGTATCTGTTGGTATTTAGGATTTGGGGTGTAAATAGCCTCATCTGGAATTAAGGTTTAGGGGTGGGGGTTTAAGGTTTTAGTTGGGTTGAAGGGCTTGAAGTTGATAAGTGGGCTAATTACTTCAACAGGAAGCAGAAATATCTCAGGATAGTCTAGATCAGGCTGTACGTAGCCCCAAATGCCTAAACCAATTTATGAACAGGTAATATTCTGTAGTCCCTTACACTTACTAGTGTAGATAACACGACTCTTGCGCAATATACTACCTGCAAGGGTCAGATTTAGTTCCAAGAAGCTGGAAAAGGCTGGCTCAAAGTTCCCCTAGCTAAGCATTCGCAAGCTGCAATCCCAAACCCATACTACAGCGGCCTAAATACTTGCCAAGGTTATGGTATCTGTAACGCGTTATCGGGAACACATGGGGTTGGGCGCGTAGCAAGCAAGGTTTATAAGGGCTTGGGGGATAGTTGCGCATATTATGATCTTAAAGTTCCTGTATAAGTATAGTCCAAGGTACTGGGAACAGACCTCAAATTGATATTGCTTATGATTCAGGTTTTTACTTTAGCCGCATTAACCATAACCCCTAAAGGGTATGGGGGTTGCAATCACTGAGACTAATACCTATGTCCGTACCCCTAACCTCGAATCCTGGTCGAACTCTGCACCATACATCCCTAAGCGCGACCCTAAGCCGGCATCTGCGCTGTGAGGAAAAGGCACGTCTGCGGAAGGAACTTGAAGACGCTGGGGAGGAGGCTCGCTAAACGACCCGGGACCGGAAACCCCAAATCCTAAACACTTCTCTACATCACTTCTAGTCAAAGAAGGCTAGCGGGAAAGGCTACGTCATCGACATCATGATGCGCTATAGTCGCTGGTTATTGCTTCCATCTTACTAGACAGAATGTACATTTACAGTGCGTTTGACAGTTCAAAAGCAAAGGCCAAAGTTCAATCTCTTAAAACATGCCTACTGCCCGTCGTAACCCCTGGAAATCACGTTTTTCTTCTGTGAAAGCGCGAAGGCCCCCTCCAAAAAACAAGATCAGTGTTCTGGTGTGTCAACGCCAGCTTGTTACAAAATGCCCAAATGATTTGTTGCGAAACGAGATGAAAGGAGATAGCATTTAAATATGCCAGCTGGTGCAAGTCTAGAAAGATGAGATGGTTCCTACCAACATTTTCAAGGTATGTGAAGCGAGATAGGGCGAGATTGCGGCGCGAGTATGCTGGGCAAATTAAACGTAGCTCAAACGAGCTCATGCCCAATTGTAGCTTCCATTTGAATTCTACCCGCAAGGGCCATATTTCAAGATTATGACTTGTTATGTTTTGACTACAAGTGGGAATGGTGACCATGGGCTGCGCAGCAGGATTTGCAGCCCTACATCCTAGACTGTGTTTCGAAACATACCTACTTGAAGGCTCATGGGATTCAGTAAGCAGGTTATAAACGCGGTCTCCATGTGGGTAGTGATTAGGTGGGTGCCTTTAAAGGAGGCCTGTATAGACCTATATAGCCGATTACCCTTTTGCGAGCCTCATATGAGCCTCATATGCGGGGTCCCACCTGGTCACTACCACCCTAGAGGTTTCCTTGATTTTGGGGCTTTCGTGCTGATAATCCCCTTCAGTACCTACTTACCACCCCTGCAGCCTAATCCTTTATGTCAATTTATGTCCTTACTACATATGACGTCCCTTGCAAGGGTCCCCAAACCCAAATCATTAAGTCCTGTGAGCCTCTAAGCAATGGAAAGGTACCAGAAGAGGAGGAAGAGGAGCCTGAGGAACTTCCCCAGCTTCCTGAAGAAGCGGAGGACCCAGCTTCATCTTTGTGTGGGTTTCGATTTAGGACTTCAGGGTTTTAGGGTGTAGCTGGGGTTTGGTGACTAGGGGTTTTGGGGGTGTAGGGATTAGGGGTTTAAGGGTCAGGGATTCGGAGTTTAGGGTTTAGGGTTTCCGCGTTTCGCTTTCAGGGTATAAGGAAGGGTTCCATTGTTATGGTGAACGGCGTGGGCGGGATCTTGGTTTTTAATACCCTGAATCTGAATGATTATTGAAACCCTAAACCAATAACCTAGACCTTGAGCCCTTTTACAGCGCATCCACATCTGTGTTAGGGTCTTGGTCTAGAGTGCCCTCATTTTGAATGATCCCAAACCTTGAGCTTCGAATCCTTTACCCCAAGCCCGACAGAGCATCATGCCTGCATGAGCTATATGCTAATCTCCTTGAAGGGTTATATAGGGGGTTATATAGGGGAAAATATAGACATAGAGGAACACTATCGGGGTTATTGAAGGGGATACTCGGATGTTAGACTATAGCATACATAGTTGCCTCCATGTAAGCCTGACACCGGTCTGACATATCACCCATTCTTGCCGGATAAGCCTTGCGTAAGCCTTATGTAAGGGTGCCCACCCTCAAACTCTAGCCCTGACCTCAACCGACTTAACCCTAAACCCTAATCCTGAACCCAAAGGACCAAACCCAAAAGCTTAATCCCCCAAATTTGAATCATGAACCATCAACCTGAACCCAAGGGACAAAACCCTAAACCCCCAAATCGTGAAGGAGCAGCAAGCGCTCTTTGACAAGATGGTTCCTGGCCAGCATCAGCTTCAGGGTGCATGTGTTGGGGCTCAAGGATTTAATGTGCTGCATGGGAGTTAGGGTTTAGGGATTTAGGATTTAATGTTTAGGGTTTAGGTTTTAGGGGTTTAGGATTTAGTGGTTCAGGGTTTAGGGTTTAGGGGTTCAGGGTTTAGTCAGTTGGGGTTTGGGGGTTGGGGTTTAGGGCTCAAGGGCTCAAAGGTTGCCTGACTCAGCCCACCGAGTAGGCAGAAGAAGAGCCTTTTTGACCATTGTTTGGCTTGATTTTGGGGTCCGGGCTCAAGGATTGAGATTTAGGGTTTGCAGGGCTAGCTTCGAACATCATGTTGAGGCTTATCGCCTGAACCTATATACAATCCCCAAAAAGCCATAAACCAGTGGTCTCTATAGGGCCCGTATCCACGCGGCACACGAAAACTGCAATCCTAAGCCCTTAGCCGGCCTTAAGCTGACATCCCAAATCCTGCGCGAGACCCTAAGATTTAGGGTTTAGGGATTTGGGGTCAAGATTTAGCGATTGTGGCAGGGTGTAGGATTGTTGGCGATCAAGGTTAATGGATTGTGGATCCGGCTTTAGGGATTGGGGTTCAGCGTTTAGGGATTGGGGTTCCGCGTTTAGTGTGTAGGGCTTTTTGAAGATACTCCTAAGGCGGGCGATGCACTGCGTACCATGGAGCCCTTCTACAAGCCCCCCGCGCTGGAACCGCCAAAGACGCGCAAGCCTGAGGATGTTTGAGCTCTGTGTTTAGGGCTTAGGGGAAAGGGGTTGGGGGTTTGCGGTTTAGGGTTTAGAGTGTAGTGCTCCGGGATCGGGGTTTAAGGTTTAAATTGGTTATGGGCATTACGCGTTACGCTCAGGGGGATGGCTTCGCTTGGGGAGCTAGTGTCTTAGAAGTCCTTCATGGACAGTTTGCTCAGGAAACAACCCTTCAGGGTTCAGGGTTTGCAGTGTACACCATAAACCAGACCAAGAGATTCAAATTCCAATAGCGGAGAGGCAAACGGGAAAGACACCGCAGCATAAAGCGCGTAGGGTCTAGATCTTAGGATGTAGGAGTGTTTGGTGGAATGCAATTAAGGGGGCTGTTATTCGAAGGTTTCGTGTAAGGGCCCTTAAAGTGAATTGGCTTTTTTGGTACTAAAGTGCCCTTACTGGTATGTATGGGGTTATACTGAGAGGAACTTCAAGTTAAGGGCCCATATCAGGAGTCCATCTTTCTGACCTCGAAAATGTGGTATGGATCCTCACCCAAAACCATGGCCCAAATCCAGCTTCCGATTTCTGCTCTATTATCCCCATATACCCCTATACATCCATCTATAATCCCGCCCGCAAGCAGTAACACTGAGGTCGGTCCAAGCAAACGAAAGGCCAAAGCCTCGGCGCGATGAGTTTTTTCTCTAGAAAAGAGAGGTTGATCTTAGGGTCCTGTGAGGTAATTGTTCAGGGGTCCCTGTAGGTCTATTGTATAGGGATAATTGAAAATGAAGTGGAAACTACTACTTAGGGTAAGTTGGGGAAATCTTTTCCTATCATGACATTTGGTGAACAGCCAATTAGGATCAATTAACATTTCTGAAGGCTGTTGCCGTCGGTGCTAGGTATGTTGTAATGATGTCGAGTAAGGTGCTTCTGCTTAAGGGAGAACTGGGGGAGTGGACCCTCATAATAATCCCTATATACTCCCCATGCATGCCCTTATCATGAACCTTATATTCACTCCCCCATCCCTGCTAGGTGTGTACTAATCCCAGGGCCCCAGTACCTCCAGGCAGTCCTTCATTCAGGAGCAGTGACTCTGAGCACACCCTGACCTAGAAGAGCTCAACAAGGGATTATGCATTCTAAGCCGTATCGCACCCATCTGCTACTTTGTCTGGCGTTGAAAAGATGTTTGGATTGGTTTATGGGATTCGTGCGTTTCGCTGGGTTGTGATTGGCTCCGGTCCATGATCTGCACTCCTTGCCAAGCTGAGCGCCAAAACTGTTTGGCACTAAACGAAGGACTGGATCTTTGAAGGTTCTTTGTTGGGCTGCACTACCTCCCCCTTTGTAGTGCCGCAAGGTTCCCAGTTAATTCAGGTATGGGACTAGTGGGGCTAATTCAGGCGATCTAGAGGGTGTGGTCAGGAAAACTTGTCAATAATCCGTGGACAAGTGTGGTGCTTCATGGCTATAAGTGGAAAACCTCCCTGAACCCTCAACACCACCTCTCGCAAGAGCGCAAAAAAGTTGACTCAGTACGCTCTTCGAAAGATATTCCAGGGGCATTTCCTGGAAAGTTTGCGGCTCAAAAGGATATTTAGGATGCATGAGGATTAGAGTAGACGACAGGGTTTACAGTTTAGACTTCCCAAATACCGAAATATTTAGGTAGGGATATGCATTTGTGGGCTAGAGAGGGATATTGGGTTCCATATTTGGGGCACCCGAGGTACCTAGTAGTTCAGGCTTACCCCCCCCTCATTTCAAACTAAACTGATTGTGGTGCTTCCATTTTGGAGGCTTTTCCTGGTGGCCCTTTGATCAGAGTGCCTTGATGCGTGTATAAGATACAGAGCGAATCTGTCTCCATGTTCCCTACCCTGGCCCAGTCCTAAAACCTAACCGCCTGAAAACCCCCGACTCCCTACACCGAGATTTCCTTAAGATCTTCGAGCCTTAGCCTAAAAACCCCTAAAGTCTGGCACTCTACCCCCCCAAGCCCCGAACCTGAGAACCTAGGGTTTAGGGCCCCAAACACGAAAACGCGCCGAAATCGTAGGCTACCAGCGCTGCCGGATGAGTCGCAGCAGGAGGAGAACGAGACGGTTGACAGAGAGGCTTCAAGCGGGGTAGGGTTTAGGGGGTTTAAGATTCATAGGTTTAGGAGCCTACGTGGTATACAGGGCTAAATAGGGATAATTATGGGGGGTTTCGGATTTATACGGTGTCGGTTGAAGGGTCTGGGGATTAGGGGATCATGTTTTTTCAGTGTAGAGGGTTCGGGTTTAGCAGTGTAGGGTTGGGCAATGGGTAGGGCAGGGATTATAAGAATGAGGAGTTGGTTTTTGGGATACGTTTTTGGGATGAAGGTCTCGGGCTACCAAGACCTTCTGAACATTAGAAATCATAGACTTCATACCCTAGACCCCCTTTATTTTGGGGCTGTAGGCCATTGTGACGGGTATTCGGGGAGGCGGACCTCGAGGTTCATGGTTCACGGCAAAAAGTCAAGTTCATACCATACTAGGTACGACGAAGCTCAGATTATCACCAGGTAATGTCCCATGTTTTCCAATAAGTGTGAATATGTGTGAATATATATATATATATATACCCTACAGCTCCCAGTTATCCAAATAGTGGGTTACTGGGCTATGTAACTATAGGGTATAAAGAACCCAGTTCCCATCATTTAGGGAACTGGAGCTCTAGGGTATATATATACATATGTATAACACTCGTGTCGAGTGTTTCGTAAAATTCCTGCCTAATCCTAAACCTAAGCTCCCTAAACCTACTACTACTGGTTCGCAATTTACCTATACCTAGAGGATACTCAGAAGGCAGTGATTTTGATTGTCAAGTTGTGTGAAAGGGCTCTTTGTGGACTTGGCACCATCCTGGGGTCTGGGGTGTGGGGTTTAGGGTTTAGGATTTAGGGTTTAGGGTTTTGGGTTTGGGTTTCAGGGTTTAGGCATTAGGGGATCAGGGTCTAGAGGTTTAGGGATGGGGTCTGAGGGATGCTGGGTAGAGAGGTCTTCTGCAACTCATAGGGAGTCGCATGAGACTTCTAGGACGCTAAGGTTACCCTCCCTGACTGCCCAAACCCTATAGCCCCAAGTCCTGCAGCCCTAAACCCTGAACTCCAAACCCCGAAGCCAAAGCCACAAACCATCAACCTTGAGCCCCAAACGCGAAGTCAGGTAACATGCTATAGTTCCCTCACAATCTTACCATTATGACAAACACGAGTGCTTCGCAACATACCTACCTAGCCCTAAACTCAAAACCCTAAATAAGTTCTAGACTTAACACCAGTATTGCGAAATATAGCTACATAGCCCTGAGCCCAGGCGCTGAGACACGGCGAGTCGGAGTGCATTCAGGCTCGGTCCTGCTCCTCAGGGCTAAGCCCTAAACCCTAAATTGCAGTTTCCAATCTATTTGCCATTATCCCAATATAAGCCCAATATATACCCCATAATCTCATAGGATTTGAGTAATGTCTTCAACGTTTAGGGCTGATGGTTCGGGGGTTAAGGGTTCAGGGCTTTGGTTTGAGGATCTCAGACAGATTGCAAATCCTTGGTAGAATCACAAAACTGTAGACATGTGGGGGGTCCAATTTCAAGCTTCTATTCTCAGCCTATATCTCAGCAACCTAGGGTTAGGGCCGCAAACCCCAAGTCCGAAACCCAAAGCTCTAAACCTTAAACACTAAGTCACAGTTAAGGCCCAAAACTCTAAGCCCTAAACCCTGGAACCTTACGCCCTGAGCCTGTAGGCTGAGGTTCTGAGCCCTGCCCCCTGCCAATCTTGGTAGCGTGGTAGGTACACTTTACATTGCTTTTGCTTGTGTAATCCTATGGGAAGACAAAAGTATACGCTGTTATTGGTCTCAGGAACTCAGGAGATGGGCAGGCTCTTTCAATTTCAGTTCTTTATCTCTCAATAACGCCTATGTGTCCATGTGATTTTCCATTTTCTTGTCTATGCGATTCTCAATCATTTGTTCTTTTTCTTTTTTGGCCCCTACACCCTAAACCCGAAACCCTACGCCCTAAGCCCAACACCCTAAACCTGTAAACCACCAAACACCAAACCCTACACCATAGCTCGGCAGCGGGGGAGGCTCTCCGGAAGAACAGTCCACTGCCTCTTCTGTCCCTCCGAGTGGATGGCAGACCGCCTATAGAGGCCTTCTTGGGATTTAGTGAGAGTGTAGGGTGTAGGGATTTGAGTTCAGGGTATACGGCTTACGTTAGGGCTTAGGGTTTGGAGTAGGGTTTAGGGTATAGGGCTTTCATTAGGGTTTAGGGTTCAGCTTTAACTGGGTCATCGTTGAATATGGAGTTATGTTGTTAAATAGTATCACAGCTTTGAACTAGTTGGGGCGATCAGGGATTAGGGGCAGAAGGCTTAAGGCTGATCGAGGTTTCAGAGGGCTCAAGGCTGAGGGTTCAGCGGGTGTAGCGTGGGCGTGGCTCCAAGACGGCGTCCCGTTGGCTTTCTAGACCACTCCTACATGAGCTATGAATAAGTTCCTTTAAGGGGGTTATACAGGGACTATTATAGGGGTTGTTGAAGGGGATACTAGGAATTTAGACTCCTGCTCATATGGTACAAGGTCTCATGGAAGACAAAATGGGAATATTCTAGATACTTACCAACAACACCTACTTTGGGCTGTATTTGCTTTGGGTTGTTTGGATGCCCAGGGTAAGGGCCTCACCCAAAGCCTCTAGGTTCGCCTGGAGCCCCCCTCTTCTGCGAAACCTGCGTCTCATGGAGCGTTCACGGGGTACCCTAGAAATGATTGCCAATGTTGTTTTGAGGGCTTTCTGAGGTAGCCCAGAACAGAAGCTTCGCAGACATCTAGAACCCTGACATTGGTAACTATCCCGGTAATCCCACAACCGCGCATGCTATTTGGGTTCCCATCTTCTTTTCCATGTGATTCTCCATCATGCCCTTCAGGGTCGCTGTAACTATCAAGGCCCATACAGTACGTCCCCTCACCCGGCCTAAACCCTAAAACCCTAAACATTAACATGCCTTGAGGCTGCCGAGCTTCTGGAGGTTACTACAGGCAGATGGGGGGGTTGATGTTATTGTTAAGATTCCGTGGGATCCTTCTTCGCTAAGTTTAGGGACTATGGGTATAGGGTTTAGGGTTTGGGCTTGGGTAGTGATAGGCCCCTGCAGGTCATAACAGTTCCATTTCAGATAAGCAGAGTCGATCACCATAAGCCGTCCCACAACTCCAAAGCGCTGGTAAAGCTCCATCTTGGAGCTGTTCTGGGTTTAGGGTTCAACTCCGCATCTACAAGTCTGAATCCCGTCCCCTAGTGTTTAACAGAACTCGTAATTAGTAGCAAATATCACCCAAGTACATATTGGCATTACGTTGGGAGATTTGATCATAGTGCTGTTATTTGGGTAGGCGAATAGCATCCGTTGCCAAAAAATGGGCGGCAGGCATGGTTTGTGTTCCGTCCAGGGGACAAAGCTGTTTTTCTTCCAGATCAGGCACCTGCAGCCGGCAACCCGGCTTTAGACTCTGACTCCTAGCTTTTGGGAGTATCCACCGTTCTCCCTGAGTTAGGTTTAGCGTTTAGGGTTCAGGGTGTTGGCTTCTTCAGCTTTAGATTTGAAGCTGCGCAGGCTCCCTACGCCCTGGAAGGTCCCCTATCCAGCCACAGCCCCCGAACTATGATGCACTTTAAGTTACTGGTGCTTAAGGGGAGTGGCGTGGAACAAATAGGCCGCATTACAGGATATTCTTCCTATCATTTGTTTAGAGATTCCCTACTGGCCTGGAGCACAATTAAGTCGAGGGTGTAGACCTCACCCACCATTCGAATCTTGCATTCCCCGAGCCGACCCACCAGAAAACTTGAAAGTTGAAGCCGCCGCTCCGCGACTTAAAGTCAAAAAGATCTATGGGCGTTACCGAGAACATTGCTGTCCACACCCTAGAATACACGTTTGTGTGACCCCTAAAATGGGACCCCTCATTTTTGGAAACCTCCATGTACCGAAATTTCTTGGATAGTTAGCCTCCTTGCAGTAGGCCCTTCTAGCGGCCTCCGTGTGCCGCTTCCAGTGCAAATTGAAGGCGCAAAGAAGGATGTTGCATAGCTGGGGTGGTGACCTTCAATGTCTTGGGTGTTTTCAGAAATATGTGTATATTAGGGTTTGTCAAAGCTGGACCCTAAGGGGCTTGAGTGATATGTCGGCTTACTGGGTGATGTGGTAGGTATTTCCGGCTGCTTATACCACATTGTGTAGAAGCGTGCCTCATCTAGAGGAAAATCATCAACAAACCATCCAGGGCTTCTTTTTCAGGGTGCAGGACTTCATGTATTCGGTTTATCTAGGACTGCAGGACAGTGGTTCGTCTTAATGCGAGCAGGTCCCCGCATTTGGGTTCATACAATACTGCGGGCTTCGTGACCCCAATTAAGAATGCGGATGAGGCAGCACGCGTGCTACGGCAGTTCTTGTAGACGTAGCCGTCAATTCCCCCAAAGCCCTGCACCTGTTCTCCTTGCAGTCAACCAGGAAGAATCTGAGGGAGCATGCCTCAAACCTGCAAGCATCAAAACGAATAGCTGCCTTGCAGGTGTGCTGATGTCACTGATGTCCTTTATGTTGACAACCTCTCATAGCAGTTTCCGCCAGGTTAGGACATTTGATCTGCCGTGTCTACGAGGTGGTTCCAAGAAACGGTTCTAAAGTTTAAGCTTCGGGGCTCAGAGTCTAGGACTCAGACCCGAGACTTTCGGGTTTTAACTAGAGCTGAGGGTTTGGGTTCAGGGCCGAGGGTTCAGGATGTAGGATCATTAACCTTGGCGTGTATGGCGACAAAGAGCAGCCAAGAAAGCCTCCAAGGTACCATGGCCACAACGCCGGCACAGAAAACTACAAAAGAACTACAGAACAGCCGAAGAAAAACGCCCAAGCCTTGAACGTAAGCTCTGAACCCTGAACCCTAAGCCTTACCTGAACCCCAAATGTATGTAGAGTAATGGCCTTTTGGGCTATATTTAGGGGTTTTGGGCTATTAGTTTACCTACTTTTGGGGTCCAGGTAAGCCCTGAAACCCCAATTTCTATGCCCGAGGTGCAGGCGAGGAGCCAAAGGAGCTGCTACGCCTGGCGTTGGAGGACTTTTTTGGGGGGGCGGGGAGAGGTTTAGGGGGCATTCTGGTTGAGGATGTAGGCTTGGAAGCTTAGAGCTAGTCTCTTCTTAGATAAACAGATTCTGGGTTTGGGATGTGGGGCTTGGGTTTGGGGTTTAGGCTTGGTGCTTTAGGGTTGGGGTTCCGGTAATTTCTGGCCTGAGTCTAGCCTCAGTTTCTTCAGAAGGTCAGAGGGGTGTTAATATGCGAGTTTCTTGAAATTGTATACGGGAACTTGAGCATCCTCAGAATCCCTATGTTGATGCAGCGAGGCGGCAGGTGGCAGTCCTTATGCTAGCACCGTAGAGTAAGAGGTAGGAACCCTGGAGGGGGCATGACAGATAGTGATGGAAGAAAACTATTCACCCCGCAGAGGGAGGAAGCGGGGTTGAGCAAAAAACATTGCCGGCAGCTGTGGGAGCAAGAACACTCACCACGCAGGGCGGGAGGGGGAAAGATTTGAAATCATGGACGGAGAAGGAAAACCCATCACGCAACGTTGGGATGGGTTGGCCAGCGCTGCACCATGTATGCTTAGGGTCCCCCTTGCGGCCACGCTTTTTGAGAAAGTCCCCAATGAAAAAATTGAGATTCCAGGGTCCCCTTGCTTTCCCTTTGATAATAACTCCCCCCATATAGCCACACAATATATTATATTAAGGGGGTCGGGGTTTATTCTTAGTGGAAGGGGTATCAGGGATGGGGGATTTAGGTCCTGCGCTTAAGGGGTCTTTGTTCAGGATAACCTGGGTAAATCGGTTTAGGTTCTAACACTTGATGGACACAACTCCGGTTGAAGGTTTCTGTGTGTAGGTTGTTGTGGATGTGGGCTTTGGAAGTTTAGGGTTCAAGGGTTCAGGGGTTTGAGGCTGAGGGTTGCCATATGTTGATATGACTGACTTCGAATTAACAATACCATCCCAACCTCGATCGAGGCTTCCAAAATGCTAAGCGAAAGGCGTGCTTTGATAGGTGCAGTGGCTACTCTATAACCCCAAACCTTAACCACAAACCCCAAGCTTACATGCGACATCCAAAGCTACCCCATGTAGGATGACCCAGGTATATTGTATGATTATGACCCCGGTTCTCAGTAGGTACTACTTAGTTCCTACTTAGCGGTTCAGGGTAGATAAAGCTTGTTTGCAGCTTGCAACCGAAGTAGAGTCTTATTAACGACTCGGGAGGTTGATACATGGGTTGTAAGTGCAGTTATGAACTGACTATAACTTCCCTGAACTTCCAAGCAAGTCCCATGATTCTCCGAGTGAAGAGCCAGGAGCGGCAACAAAGTCGGCGATGGTCTCCTTTTAGGCTCCTCAGGGGCTTAGAGAGTCAAAGCTTAGCATGTAGGGTCCAGGGCTGAGGGTGTACCGCTCAAAACCCTATGCCCCATTTGTTTTTGCCAACTGTACCGCGTGGGCTGCCCGGATCGTAGGCCTAGGTTTCGCCTCACGAGTTCAAGCACCTGAAATACGATTTTGTGGTTTTGGATTGGAGGTTTAGGTGTGGGAATTCGGGTTTATTGTGTTGTTGACCCTGCTATTCGGGGGCTTGGGCCGTTAGGGTCAGGGTTTGGATTAGGTCTGAAGTTTGAGGTCCTGGGGGCTTTCTTACATCCGGCTAGCATGGAATGAAAGAATGGAAGAGGAATGGACCTGCAACCCGGCATGGGGCCCAGAGTCTAAGAGAGCCCAGATTCTCGACCTCTTGAAGCTTGCTACTTACCATACAAATCCTTGCTTCCATTTCAGCCCTCAAAACTTAGCCCTATAACCTGCAGTCTAAACATCAATCCCACCATCCCTGGAAGTTTCCCAGAATGCTCCCTCTATAGATTCCAACACAGACCCCCATAGCCCCCTCACAACCCCAGTATATCCCTTGGGTCACTAGAGGTCCCTGTTTTTTGGGAAGCTCCCTCCTCGTTAACAAGAGGTAAGGCGTATAACCACTACACAAGCCCCAGTTTCCATGTCATTCTCCATGTTCTTTTCCATTTGATTATCCATTCTTGCGGTGGAGTATTAATACATATACTCTCTACATATATATATATATACATATACATATACACACATATGTAACCCCCAATGTGACCTAGGTAAGATTGGTTCGTGGTGGCTTCACGGCAAGGGACCATGTCTGAGTTGAGGTCTGAGGATTCATTCGGGTTTAGGGGTTTAGATTTGGGGTTTAGTTGTGGGGAGCTGCCTTCAGGGTCCGGACTCCATCGGCTTATTGTCGCAATTAGTGAAAATAATCGTAAAGGCTATCGCGCATCCGCCTCGGCTGTTGGGGTGCACAGAAAGAGCGGGTCGGGGTGTCGGGGGGTTCTTGAGGCTTGGAAGTCCTGCAATGTCATTGCTCAGAGCGGTTTGCAGCTTGTGTACAACAACATAACTTCATTGAACCACCAGAAAAGCCCTAAGCAGGCTCCATTGCCCCGTCTCGCTATACGAAAAGCGGCTGATTCTCGGCAAGATTGAACACAACGCATATGAAGAGCAGTATTTGCCCTAAGTGAGTCTGGAAGGGTTTGGGGTCCAAGTCACGGTCCCTGTGTACCCGATTAAGTCATGAAGTTATATTGGGGCTTAGGATGCGCAATCCCGAAATAGAGGTAATCATGCAGGCTGGGTCCTGCCGAGACTGCATCCCCTAACGCGAGCCTTACATGAAGTAGGGTTTGGGTTTTTAATGTCTATTTTCTGTCAGTGTAAAAAGGGTTCCTCAACAATTGTGAGGAGCGTATATGAGTCGCGGGGAACAAATTAGAACCCCACATGAGCTTTACATGGAGCAAGTGAAGGGAGAACGGAGAACTAAGCATCCAGAAGTGTCCTAAACAACCTTTTCCTGGCTCCCTCGCTCTCTTCCCTACCAGCTACCTGCTTAAACATGACAAGTTCATAAAGCCTCTACCACCTGAAACCTGAAACCAGAGAAGTGTCCGGGGTGGCGGTTTTGTGCTTAGAGTGAGATCAACTTTGTACGCCCCTCGACCATCCTTACTTAGATCAACATAGGAACCTAGATCCTATCGTGGTGTTAGTCATTCCTGGCTATCTAAGAATAGCCTAAACCTGGACCCCAAAAGTAGGTAAACAAATTGTCCAGAACCTCCAAAATCATCAAATTATCAATTTTCTACATACTTTGGAGGCCAGGTAGTGCTCCTATGTTGCTGCATGCTTCTCAGGTTCCTTTTGCTGCTTATGGTCCAACAAGGCTACAGCATGCAAAATGCATGCTTTACCAAACTTAAACGGGGTTTCTCAACACTGCCACTAACCGATTCCTGCATACGGACCTCCAAAACCCCTCCGCAACCACCATGTGAGCCATAGTCTAGACTCCTTAAAAGGGGGCTTATTTGGGGGATTATATAGGGGACTACTGTACGGGTTATTAAGGGGAATACTCGGGAGTTTTGACCATGGCTCATGTATTCCCAAACGGTCCCCGCTGCTTGGTCTGAAGAGTGTCGCGACTCTGGCCTTTGGCGAGCTAGGAATGAAGGAATGGATCCTTATAGTAGTCCCTATATGACCCATTATGGTAGTTTCCATTTTCTTTTCCATTCCTTCATTCCCAGCTAACCAAGGGCCAGGATTGGCGTTCAGGGTGGGGTTAGGGCTCGCGTCGGGTTCAGGGCGTAGGGATCTGGGTTCAGGGTCAGGGTTGCAGTTTCACTAGTCCCTGGCTCTCAGACATGGATAAGTTCAAATTTTGGCCCACAACCCATAAACAGAGCCAACACGGTCATCCTTAGTAATTGTGGGGTTCAGGTATTCAATGGAACCACAAAAGGGGCGCTACAAAGAAAATTGTTCGCTTACAGAAGTGAACCTACATGAAGTTGCATGTTTGGGCGGGTAGCTGTGGTGTGCATTTTGTATCCAACACAGGGTATACAAATCTGGGTGGGCTCCCCCTGGCTGAAGCATATCTATGTGTGAGGAATTTATGATGACAACCCAACACCCTAAGAGGGTCAGCGGTTGGGGTTGGAGGTGTTTAACAAAATTCCTGATGGGTGCCTGACTGTGTGGCCATCGATTTAGTCTACGAGTCTTAGGGTGTCTACGAAGCTCTTAAATTCAAGCAAAAGACAGTAGATATATACCCTATTGTAATATAGTAGTTTCCATTTTCTTTTCCATTATCCCCATATAACCCCAATATATTCCCTATATAACCCTTAAGGGGAAAGGACTTGCGCAGGCCATGTGGTAACATCAGATGGTTTTCTACATAATCCTGCAAGGGCTTGGCAGTCTCCGTATCGCGTGTAGGTGCAGTGCCAAACCTTGATGGTACGGCAGCTGGTTCAGGGGGTTGAGGGGCTGAAAGGACTTTGGTGGCTTTAGAAAGACGCCCCTCTCCAATTTTCATGACAACATCAAGCCTGTGGCAAAGGATACCTGGCTCGAACGAATTCGCGGTTGACTATGCAGGCAGGCTAACTTTTGTAGGGCTTTGGGTGCAGTGGCTTTAGTCCTTGGTAGTTACTAGGGAATAAGGGAGAAGATCGCCTTTTCAGCGCTCCTACTGAGAGCCTCATGGGACTCAGTAATTAGTTTTGACTGGCTTATGCTAGAAGTATTTACTTTGCTAAGATGTTAAGCCCTAAGCTTCTGCTAGCTTCAGTGTTCGGTGTCAGCTACCAGCTTCTTTACTTGGCAAGTAGGTTACAAGAATCATGTAAAGGGATCTCCATATTAAGGATGTTTATGGGTTTAAGGGTTAGCGCCGCCGGGACTAAGTAAGTTATAACTGGTGCAGAAAGTCATGTGAGCATCGAATAGAGTTCAGTCATCAGGAGACCTTATCGGTCGAAGTATTCCCTACTAATAAGGCGCTAGGCCTTGTTCCAAAACCCTGCAATCCCCAATCAATGGTGATGCAACAGCTCCTCAGCCTGAAGTATAAGGTACTGTAGCACATGGACTACCATATTCCGGTTTAGGGTTGAGGCGTTGGGGGTTGAGGCATTTACGCCTGAGGCTTTCGGGTAGTGTGTAGGGTTTAAGATGCGTCAAAAACCTTACACATCAGGGTCCTGGCACCCCCAGCGTCTCAATGTTATATACCTTGTCCTGCGTGCAGGGTAAGGTCATCCATTTGGGGCTTCTTGAACCGGAGAGGCCTTAAGGACCCTAGGGATATGTTTAGGGTCTATGTAGAGAATATAATGGGATGCTGGGGGTCTCCTTACTTGGAGGCTCATGGGACTTTGTAACTACCGGCAACTGAGCTTCGAACCCTGGCTATAATCCCCCTAAATGGCTTAAGAGGTCTTGCTTACCTTATAAGTACTACCTACTTTTTAAACAGGGTTATAGCCGCGGTTATACTTAGTTACTATGTCCCATGATCCTCCAAGTAGGAGATCACTGCAGTGCGGCCTTTCTCCCCCAACTTGGAAGCTTCTCAAGTAGACGGTGCCCAGGGCTGATCTTAGGATCCCTCAGTGCCACAAACACGTTTTACCACGGGGGTATGAGCTAATTATGGGTTCCCTAATTGCGGTTGGGCTGATCGTAGCCGCCAAAAAACTACTTGCTAAGTCCCGCGGGCCTTGAAGTAGGCCACATAGCAAGGACATGGTGTGTTGAGGAGGTTCCGGGGACTTAGTAAGTAGAGTATGAGTGGGGTTATAATCAGGCTAACCCCAAATAGAACAGTTATAAACGCACTTCTGACCTGCTTACTGCGTCCAGTAAACTCCCAGGCATCCAAGTGGCCCAATGTAGGTAATATTTACAGACTTGAGGGCCCAATGTAGCTATTATTTGTATACTTGGATCCTTAGGGAACTCCGAGAAACAAACATGACATTCCCTCAGCCCCCAGGCTGGGTAAACTCTACCTGGTAGCCGAAACAACCAGAATTAATCGAGAAGTTTCTCAACATTGGCGGCCCCAAGGGACCCTAGGGCTGGATGGACTTTAAGAGGGTTCTGGGGGTCCTTATTCTGGTTTATATGAGGGCCCAACTCCCATATACTGGTAGATTAGGATCCTTACCTAGAAAGTGGTGTTTTGAAATATTCCTGGCTCTTTGGGTTCGCAGGTAAGCTCTAGAAGCGACCCCTACTTGGGGGTTCATGGGTAGTCATAGGGGGGGTAAAGGTCCCTCAATGTTGTTATATATATACATAAGTATAATTAAGTATCGTACAGTGAACCCGACTTCTAATTCCTTGAGATCCTTCACGAAACCCTAAACCCCAGCCCCAACCCCCATTTCGGTGGAGCAGAGATCCTACAGGATGACGGGAACCCGTCAACTCAGAGCTTTGCTCTGAAGGGCCCACGTATCTAATAGTTGAGTCTTAGAGGCCCCAAGGCCCAGGAGACTTAGTAAGTAGGTTAGACATGGGCTTGTGGGAAAAAAGTCCCCGAATTCAGGTTGGCCGGATTAGAACCTACTTTGCAGTAGCATCTGCTTACTAGCTCCCCTCTTAGTTTTCAGGCGTAGGGTTTCGGGCCTTAGGATTTCTAAATGTATGGGGGAGGTATGCATGATCAGGTGCCTCGGTGATGGAGGAAATCCCGCACCTCCTTATAGTCCCCCTTAAGTAATTACATAGAAAATGGGGTATATGGGTATCTTATTAAAATATACCCAAAGCCATACTCCATCTACTTAAGGGGGACTATAAGCCCCTCAGCTCCCACAGCGTTCTCAATGCTTCAGGAACTTCAGGTGGTGTAAGATTTGTCCATCAACCCTTGTAGTTTGGGGACGGGTGAAGCAGATCTCCAGGCTATGTCTTCCTCTGTGCTGGTGAGGACTGCTTCGGGTTCGGGGCTTGGGGCTCAAGCAACCTGTTATCTGGATATTCTGAGGCGGGCTCAAAGTCTATGTGGGTACTTCCTCATAGTATTTCAAACCAATCATGCCACGGACGTTAATCCGTTAACCAATTTTGCAGCAGCTCCTGGAAGGGATGCCAGATTTGGAAGCCCATGCCTTTGTCGCGAATGCTTCGTAACCTATGCCCCGCAAAAGAGCCTTGTCGCAAGAAGGTTTGTCGCAAGCCTGGCAAATCTGTTACAAACCAATGCCGCGGAACGGCCGCCCAAGCCTGTTACAAGCCCATTGTTTTCGATTCGCGGTCATATGGGCCACTGTGATTATAGGGAACTACGTAGGTGTCGTTCGTAAAATCTTGCACGAACATGTGAGTCGTGTTGCTTCTGTTGCAACCAGAATTTTGAATGAGCACACGACGAAGGTGTGTGTAACAGGGGGTGGGGGAGACAACAAACCCTAATGTTTGTTGCGGAAAGGTGATCCCCCCTTGCAGGTCACCCCGTGCTCTCAGAGGGTGGTAAAGGGAAGTTAAGCAAACCCACACCTAAAGCCTAAACCCAAATTTCAAATCCTAAGCCCAAATCCTCAAGTAGGAACTTCCAGGAGCAGATGTGCCGCTTTTGCCAGTGGCCCAAGCGTTTCTTGACAGAGGCCCTTTCTGCTTGGCTCAAGGTTTGCTGGTGAGTTTCTTGGGCTTAAGGCTCGCATTCAGGGATTGAGGTTGAGGGTTTGGGGTTTGTTCTTTGGGGCTTTTTCAAGGCGGCGAGGATTTACAGAGCCTAGGTGTTGCGATCTGGGGTCTACGGTAAGGCTTAGGCTGGGGGATTCAGTTTAGGGATTCAGCTTAGGGTACTGGTTTTAGGTTTAGGGCGTGGGACTCGGCATCTACGAGTGTATGATGCTGCAGGGCAAACACCCTAAACCCTAAAAACCCTAAACCCTGCGGGGAGGTGCAGCCTGAGGCTGAATGTGCAGGTTTAATTCAGCGGTTTAGCGTTAAGGGTTCCTTGAGTGATCTCTTGGAAGGCGGCTTTGTCAAGGAGATTCTCGAGCCTCCTCAACTAATCACAAAGAAAAGGAGCACTTCGCGGATTTTTTAATATACACAAACGGTTCGCTTTCTTGAGAAACCCTCATGCGGGCTGTTTCAGGATGTGGCTTATAGGCCCTGAAGGCAATGGAGGAGAGCTCGCTTCTCTCCCAAGTTGAGTCCAAGGATCTTACGTGAAAAGAAAGGAGTCAATGCAGGGTACTAAATAATCCGTTCGGCTTCGGACATGTTAAAGCCTTCATTCTAAGGGGGGTTAACAAGGATGACGCTCTGGATGGAGGAAATCTCGCACGACCCTACATATTTTATACTCCAGGCATTACAGCACATTAGGGGGTCTTCAGTGATGCAAGATTTCCTCCATCCACTACATCATTGAGTGGTAAAGCTATTTCGGCGAGACTTGATATTACGGCACTTGTCTGGAGATCCTCCAGTGGGGAGTGTTGAATTAGGGTTGGCTTACCAGGGGGTTCGGGAACCTGGCACTCCTCCAATTCTGACACACTATATGCTGAACGCCCTGAACCCTGTAGATGCTGCAAGCCGAACACGTGACACCAGTGGTTTCAGAATCTGGTAACCTGGCAATGCAATATGGATGCCATACAAGTTAGTGTTTAGGAGCTTAGCAAGCCCTTCCTCTAGTGATGGCTTCACTCTAACTAGCCTAGCTACTTGTCTCCTGTCACCTCGAGTATACCGATCTTCAAATTCATCCTTCTGTTTTCCAGGTGCGGGCTTATAGTATA
Source organism: Symbiodinium pilosum (assembly GCA_905231905.1). Classification (NCBI taxonomy): domain Eukaryota; class Dinophyceae; order Suessiales; family Symbiodiniaceae; genus Symbiodinium; species Symbiodinium pilosum. Next base: position 79,250 of record CAJNIZ010009447.1, read on the forward strand.
GGCTGACAGAGTAGGAAGCTGAAAGCACCGCCAAAACGACATATAGATCCACTGTTCGGGGAAGCCCTTTCAAAACCGTGAAGCCACGAAAAAACCTTAAACCTTTAATAAACCAGTCCAAGATCGAACCCCTTTCATCCGCCCTAGCCAAAAGCCCAGAGCTTCAAAGCGCCGCATCTTGTGACCAGGCACCTCAGATCAATGCTCCAGGTGCAGATTGTATGATTGCACAGAGTGTGGGTTTATCAGGGCTCAGGGCTACGGGTTAAGAGATTAAGGGCTATCAGCCTTGCAGGGTTTAGGGCTTAGGGACCCTCAATCCTGAACCCTGAAACCTAAGTAGTATGAGTTCATGATGTAGGTTCAGCGCTTGGGGATTGCAGGTTCACGATTGTGGGGCTTTGGCTAGGAGACAGACAGACAGAGAGAGAGAGAGAGAAGCCCGCAGAAGAAGAAGAAGAAGAAGAGAGAGAGAGAGAGACAAACTTAGAAGGTTGACGCGCTTGGAGTTTGTGGGTCGTAGCGCTATGAACGCTGTATTCTCCCCATAAGCCCGACTGGACCCTTTACGCCCTCGACCTCTAATTCCTAAATCCAGTACTACCTCTCTAACCCCAAATCCTGAAATCTTGTATTCCCCTGAGTGTCTCGCACTTTCCAACGGCCTGCATTCAGACTTGATAGGGTTTCGTCAGGAACTTGCTACCTTACAAAACAACAGGCCAGTCTCTATCAGTCTCCCCTGAAACCTTCCTGACTTGTGTAAGGGTCATGGTTTCGGATTTTCAGTACACATTAATCTTCAATCATTTTGAATCCCTAAATCTGCAAACCCTAACTCCTCGCAATTACTTGGGTAGCCAAACAAGAGCTCAGGGCTTAGGATCAGGGCCACGCTTGTCAGGGCTGGCCCTTAGAGGGCCATGCTTGATAAGGTATCAGATTGCCGGAGCATAAAGTGGCCTGTCCTGGTCAAACCTCAACTAAAGAGAGCATGATGGGAACCCCAAAACCCAAGAATATAGTAGGAGTATAAGTGGGAAATACGGACCATTGTGGCCATATTACCATTTTCTTCCTACTTCCCACTCTACTGCCTTTACCAACGACAGCTACAGCTACGTCCAGCAGATGGTTCCTATACCACTTTCACGGTGGACGCCACACTCCGGCCAAATCCAGAGCGCCTTGGTCTGGTCAGAGATGAGTGGGACAATGCACAATGCATGTTCACCTGGCATGCTCAGCCAGTCGCCTTGGCCTTGTGACTGATGGCCTGGAAGGGCTCAACCACAGAGCTGCCATGCCTTCGAACAGGCGTGGAGAGACAGGTGGCAGAGCAAAACCTTAAGCCGCCTTGGAGCACTTCTGCTACAAACACGCTATACCTGGGGTGGAGGAAGGATTTTTAAACAAGGTGTAAGGCAAGTCCCTTTTCCATCCTTGTTCTGAGTGCTCTGCCCCTGTAAGTACATGGTACACCCCGCTGCCCCCATGCCACGCCCCCTTTCCCCCCTAAAACTGGCAAACTCAAGCCGTATTTTCGTTTCTTGAGCCTTGAGCCTGGAAGCCCCAATGCACGAAAGCCGTAGCCCTTCCAAGCTTGAACTGTCAATCCCAGCAGCTTCAACCTTGGTAAACCTTCCCAGAAGGATCCATGTACCCAATTTCTGGGTACTTGGGGCTTGAGTATTGCAATAGCAGTCATTGTACAGGTGTCAACCCGGTTCGTTTTTCGATCTCCTGAAGCCCCCTAAACCGGCAACCCACAGCATAATTTCCCAAACTTTGAACAGGACAGTAAATATCCACCCCCTAGACTTCCTGCACAAAACCTCCACAAAAAAACTGAACCCCTATAAGCCCTCAGCCTGAAATCTCATCCCTCAAGCAACCTAAACTAAAAAATCCTAAGCTAAACCTGGCTCGCAAACCCTGAGCCCTTCATCCTAAACCTCGGGCTAGACCGAAAACCCAACAGCCCAATCCACGGCCCCTAATATGGACCCTACCTGTTGCAAAGGGCAAAAATGCGGCCCTGAATGAGGCTTGTAGGGTATTAGAACGTAGGTATACGGAATGGCCCACACCAATATCGGTTCCTCTTCTACCCCCTCACGGGGCGTAGTACGGAAACAAGTAATACCAGGGGCCCTAAACCCTAAACCAAAAGCCCTATAAACCCTAATTTGAAATCTTCGGAGGCCTGGCCCTCGGCTTCGTACTCTTGAGTCCCTGCGGCTTTCGCGCTGCCGAGCTGGCCAAGCGCACACAAGGCTACCTTCCATCAGAGGATTCTTAGTAATCCCAACCACCAAAAATTTAGTATCCCCAACCTCTGAAATCAGGACTCTGTATTACAGGGCTGGGTAGCCAAAAACCCCTTGAGCTTCGTGGTGTACAGTATCGGAGTGTAGGACTTGGTATTTGGGGGTAATGTAGCTTGCTGGGGTTGGTAGGTAAGAAGGGAATATATTGCATAGGGATTCGATCGAAGCAAATACAAACATCATGTTGAGATCTGTTTGACGTACTTTACACCATGGTTCCACGAGGAATCTGGGACCGCAATATTGGTAACTCCGTGCAAAAGCCTACTAACCGCTCTTCCCATGTGATTGTTCATTTTCTTCTTCAGTTGAATTTGATTCTCCAGTATTAATCACCATTCCCTAAATCCAAGCTCTGGTGGTTCTGAAGGCTTCGGGCTTCTACAGCATGGGTGTAGGAAATTAGGAGTGGATTTCGTGTCGGAGGTGCAAGGTTGGGTTTGGCACTGTAGAATTTGGGGTTGGTGTAGGGTTCAGTTTATAGCTGGAGGTTTCGGAGTGTAGGGTTGTGGCCTTCAGACTTACGGAATCTGAGCTTTAGGTGGTGGTTGCTAGTGCATGCGGGTGTTGAGTTAAGAAGTATGACCAAGGTGGTGCTTGGGGATTCCCAGCCCTTGAAGATTCATGGGTAGTTATCGGTCTCAAATATTTGTTCTTGTAAGCCAGCTTAGGTTGCTTGACCCTATTCTAGCAGTTATTACTCCCAACCACAAGTCAGGTTGCCCCAAAAGGGGTTAGAGTACAGTTTAAGGATTACAGCCTCGGGTACTTCCCCAGGATTTTTTCGTCCCATCTCAAACTGGAGTGAAGTGAAGTAACTTGTTATGCAGCTGCTTGACCGCGCGACTTGTGGTCATATGAGCTTTAGTCTAAACTCCTAGTATCCCCCTTAGTAACCCCTAAAATAGTCCCCTATATAATACCTTTAAGGAGTTTAGACTATAGTGCATATATTGAAGATGGCAATGTCATGATTTCGGGTCCTCAGGTTGTAGGGCTAACAAGTCCCAAGCCCAACTCCTAGGCCTAGCACCAAAGCCCCTAAACCCTAGATCCTAAAAACCCTGAGCCCAAAGTGCCCAAAACGTTGATAATCCTTGTTGTAGGTACCCCCAAAGTGGTGCTCCCAAGTTTGGGAAACCCTGAACCCTATGCATCCCCTCTATAAGCCCAAATCCAAAATCAGACGTCTATGGCTTCGACATTGTGGACGTTCTGTCGCTGTTGGAGAGAGCCATGCAGTCCCTCGAGCAGTTCAATATGGGAATTTCCCAGAATAAGGGGATTCTAGGGGTCATGTAAGGGTTAGATAGGGATATAAAGGGTCCAGGATTTCCCCACATTAGGGGTACCTTTTACCCCTATGATGGAGAATTAAATGGAAAAGAAAACAGAAAATTAAACTGAAACTGGGATTGTATGGGGCGTTATAGGGTTTAGGGTTTCCCAAAATTAGGGGTACCATCTTGAGGGTCCCTGTAAAAAGGACTAGCATTTCGGGGTCTATATTGGGGTCGCCCGATTTAGGGAAACTACCATATCACGTTTTGGAGTTTAGAGTTTAAGGTGTTTGGGTCGAGTAGGGTGGGTTTTGGGTTGCGCATTCGGGTGCAGAGTGTTGAGCTTGACTTTGTGTGCGGGGTGTAAAGGTACTGTAGGAGATGAATACAAATTACCAACATCCTATCCTTTATAATCCTTTTATAATCATCGCAAAATGCCGCAAACTGCACCCCAGTCCTAGTCTATTAATAAAGGCCCCCACAGTTATTGATGGCTTATGACATAACCAATTGTGTGTCTAGGCCACGTAGGAAAACACACAAGTCAAAACCAGGTCAACCCATATCGCTACCGGCATAGCGCCATTGTTTCGTATATACCGACCTACCCCTAGACGCCAGACCCTGAACACTTTTTTGTAATATACCTACCTGGGTTTCAGATGTTAGGGTGCCTTGGAGATCCTATGGCGACTGCTGCTTAGTAGGGAATGAGGGAATAGATCCCTCCTTAATATACAGCCTTATTCCCTACTAACCCTAGTAAGATGGGTTTGTCCGACTGATCTTGGGGTTTCTGGGTCGGTTTGGGGTTCAGGGTTGAGGAATGCGGTGTTTAGTAATCTTTCTTGTGTGAAGATTGAAGGGAACGTGAGATTACATTGTAAATGTTGTCCAAACAAGGAAGAAATCTTAAACATGCCTGTTGCGACTAGTTTTTTTCAGAAGGCCCTGACTTATACTTGGCGTGTGGGGCAGTGTTAGGGTAACAAAATGCGCAAGTAACGGACCATACAAACTAAGAGCCGTACTTGGGATGATGAAAAGTTTCTGGTTATGGTATTCTTACATCGATAGGTCAAGTAGTAGGCGTTTGCATTGCCTCGGTATTCCCCGCTCAGAGACATTTGCCATTCAAATCCAGTCTTAGCGAGTGCTCGACGTTCCAGAGACGAAGGCTTCTCTAATGATGCATAAGCGCCCGTAGTAAGGTCCCGAATCTTCAAGTGGGTCTCAGGGATAATGGCTTAGGGATGTTTAGGGTGAAAGTTTCAGGGATGAGTAAGGTGGGGATTTAGGTCACGCAAGCCCTTACGAAGGTACCAAGGACCCCATGCAAGTCGTATACTAATCATAGGGCCTGATGTGGGGGGGGTTGCGCTTACTCCTTTATGCTTCTTCTGAGGGGTCTTGTATTGACTGATAGGTAGATTCAAATTCTTCAGATCGTCTCCGTCCCTGTTACGTACGCAGCAGCCCTAACTGACTGTTGATATCTAAACTATTGCATAACCCCAGTGCCCTAAACCTGGGAATGGTGATGCTGTAGTATGGTATGGTTATCAAGGTCATGCACAGCTTATATGTTCATATGTTGTGAGTTGTTCATACTGGCTGCCGTTTCCACATCCTTTGAGTTATACCTGATAACGGGCTTTGCCGGAAGAGGTCGTGAAGTCTGTGTGCCAAGGCGCCACAGAAGCTTGGGTTGTCAAAACAGGGGCCTAAATCCTGAGGTAAAGACCTGCATGATTTGAGCATGTTGCAAATGTGGTCCCCCTTTCATATCTCCACGCAGGGTCCCTGAGTCATTGCTGTGTATGGTAGTTTCCCAAAACAGGGGGAACCCCAATATATACCCCAGAATACTATAATCCTTATTATGGGGAACCCCAGGAAGGTACCCCTAACTTTGGGAAACCCCCATATAGATTTCAAACGGACTTTGAAGTGAACATGTCTACATCGTCCCCATGAGGAACCACGACCACCAAAAAGGATCCGATAGTTTGAGCTTACTTGGTGTTTCAGGGTAACTGTAACCCAATTGTAATTGTACTTGGGTTACAAACCCCCTAAGTCCACCAATATGCTTGTAATCGAGTTATACATACCAGTTGTAGCTGGGCCATGATTAGCCTAAACCCTATACCCTGCACCTCAAGTAAACCTTCAACCCTGAGAACCCCTATAGCCTGGTGCACCTTGATGATGAGGCAACCGCCGATGCCGGAGCCCCCATTTCATCAGGGAGAGGAGGAGGCCAGCATTTGAGGGTTTAGGGTTTACGCGTTCAGTGGGTAGGGTTGAGGGGGCTTGGCGGTCGGGATTCGAAGCTTTAGGGTTGAGGGTTTTCAGTTCCCAGCGTGAAGGGTGTCATTCATTGGAGGGGGAATTTTTTCCAAAGTCGCATCCGCATCTGGTCAATCCGAGATGAGCATCTGCATCACCTCGCGTTGGGTATTTCCATGCATTGGAGGACTCCCTGTAGACCCCAAAATATTATCATCCTACTTGTAGGGAGCCCAAGAGGGTACCGCCAACCTTAAAAACTAGGTCGTACTTTACAGGTCCCCAAGATCAGTGAAGAATGGATCCTGTTCTGAAACAATACAGGACATGTATAATCATCTCAACGTGACTACAAAATCTTCGACCCTTGTTGGCAGCTACGGGTTTACGTAGAGAGTTGTTTGAGCCCACTTCTCCCTAGGCCCTAAACCCACCCTAAACCCTATACCCAACCTAAACCCAAAACCCCAAACCCATCCACCTGTAACAGTCATCCCATTGTCTGGTTTCCATGAATCGGTGGATCGCATGAACACAACAAAGCAAAAACTCATCCTTTAGGGTTTAGGGTTTAGGGTACACCACCCAAAAAACTGCGAACCCGATTTTTTTTGGAACCTTTTATTTTCCCCTGTTGCTGGTGTGTTCCGAAAATCAAAGGGGTCCGTCTTTGGGGCGGATTATGTCATATTCGGACTTGTATTGAGGCCCCCTAGTTATGAAAATTCAGAAATCATTAAGTTCAGGTCGAGCCACCTCCAATGCCCGCACCTGGGGCGCCTTCGCTGAATTTTAAGGGGCTTGGGATGTTGAGGTTTCAGCGTTTGGGGGCTCTTGGAGCTTGCGGGAAAGTATAACCTACTTGAGCCTGTACTTCTAACCCAAGTAGAAGCCCCTTGAGTTCCCTAAGATGGTTATAACTAGGTTAGAGCCAACGGTGTCAGTGACTGGATATAATTTGTTTCAGTGTCTTCCACTCAGTGAACAGTGATAAGTAGACTTACCAGCAGCACGTGTTTTGGAAGCCCTCCCTGAATGCTATTCATCCATGGAGCGCCAAGCTCCGCCAAGCGCAATACGCAACGGGACTCATCAAATAGGGAATCAAGAAATGGGTTATCGGGATACTTATATTCTACTTTATAATGTACTATGATAGTCTATTAGTTGTATTGCATTGTTAAGCACGGACCACGATAGGGATCCATTCCTGCCGTTCGTGGAGGAAATCTTGTACCCAATCTGGCCTATCCACAAGGAATTACAGTGCTGTGGGGTTCCTAAGCGGTGCAGGATTTCCTCCATCCACCGCAGGTGTTTATGTTTTCGGTGTTTGGAGTTTGGCTTCTGCATACCAAGCCCGCCTGCGTCCGGGGCAGGCAGAAGGTGTTGAGCAGATGCCCCTGTTGGTTTACTGAGGTAGTCCTGGGAATGTTAGTCATTAGGGACGAGAATCCTTAAACAATCTTGTGTAACCCAAAGAATGTAAACTTGGAAAGGGCCTTCAAATCTATCCCACTTTGGGGTACAGGGCTTCCTAAGCCCGGTCCAAAGCCGGGCTCGGAATCATTATTTTCAAATGGTCCCTTCGCCAAAGGTCCCTTCACCAAAGCAAACGCAATGCTGTGGCACATAACCCAAATTTGCTTTCAAGACGATATTCCACGAATGGAATGTAGTCCCGAGCCTCATTCCGGTCCTCAACGTTGGTCAAAGCTTTTCCATGGATTGTGTAGTTTGGTTTCAGATTGCAGGCCCATTTTGCCATGACGCCTTGGTAAACTTTGCTAAATCGCCTGAAGTCTAAATATTCAGCTTGAAAATGTCTCCTTCCCAACAGATTCTCAATCCTGGCCCCAGCAATCCCTGAACCAAAGATGTGTCCTGTGCGCTGGCTCTCCACCACACCGCCAAAGGGTGGGGGCAGGGGTCTCTTACGTCCCTGTACAAACCTCTGCATAATCTTTAGACTTCCGTCTTTGCAAAGGCTTTGTCTAATTCCATCTGACTCTGGGGTGCCTGAAGGCCCAGATTTTGAGGACTTCCCATTCTCTAGACCCTCAGCCCCTCAAACGCTAAGTCCTGAACCCCGGAACTAGCCTCTAAACCCCTTATATCCCAATCCCGAAGCCCAAAACCCTGAACCCTGCCCAACCCCGACCCCAAACCAGAAACTGGGTTGCTGTCAAGGAGCTGAAATTATGTTTCTGCTTTACAGAAACCACAGTATTCATTGCATAATTTGAGTTCCTCAACAGCAACCCAGTAAAGCCTATGACCCAGGAGCCTTACCTGATGCCAACGGAGCATGCGGAACTTTTACAAGGCCCTGTCTCTCAGCTTGTGGAGGTCCATGTGGTGGGAATTTGGGTTTAGTCGTGAAGTAGTTGAGAGTGTATAGTCGGGCAGCAGACACCCCAGCATCAACGCCGTAAAGGCCTTGAACGTTTGAAGGAGGCAGGTGCTCGTGTATTGGGGCTGTTGTGGGGTCTTTCTGCGGTTCCACATCAGTCTGGAGATATGTTGGACCCCACAATGGGTTTAAGATTTAGGGAAGTCAGGATTTTGAGAACCGTCATGCATCAAGAGTCAGCCCCTCTCAGCCCTCATGTTCAGGGGTTTGCCATTTAGTATATATGGTTAAATGTTTTTGATTGATCAAAGTTTCTCGAAGGAAGGGTATGGCCGGGTAGGACAGGAAAGCTTGATACTTGGAAGGGATTGTCTTGTGACAGCGGCTCCCATCCTACTGTCGAATCTTGAACACTTCATTACATTCAGAGATATTTCGATTGTGAGAGCTGATCTAACAGTCAGATGACTATGCTTATACTCCAACTTATGGCAGTTATAGCACCACTTACACATCCTGATACTTCAAGTTATGGTGGTTTCCCTGAATACGTTAAACACCCCCAACCCCTCATCTTGGGTGCGCAGTTAAGGGCTGTTATATATTGGGTGACAGTTAATGGCAAAGGGTGGGGGGTTCTTATTCAGAGGGTCAGCAGTAGGTCACCCCCTAAGACCCGAAACCCGAACACTTGAATGGTTTAGGTTGGATACTGCCCCCACGCAGTAACAGTCGGATAATAGCTATAAAGTTATGATATGGTTCTATATAGCCTTTTATAGGACCCTTAATATGGACTGTTACTGGATGAGGGCAGTACCCAAGGTTTAGG
>CAJNIZ010009447.1:88664-99192 GCA_905231905.1 Symbiodinium pilosum
CCCTAAATCGTAAACCCCCAAACCCTCTGCGGTCGCACAGGCAAAGCTGCCTCCCTGGCCACCTGCTTGACACTGGGCAGAAGAAAAGAAATCTCCCTTTAGGCAGACGTTTGCAGACATGTATATATGCCGGTATCTACATAAGCTTTTAGGGAAAAATAGGGTTTCCCTCAGGGGTTATCAATACCATGCCACATTAACAAGCGGTTCTAAATAATATACTACTGAAAATGTAGGAGGGATTCAAGGCAGATAGAACCCCAAATCCCCTTTCCCAAGATTCTACATGCCCGAACCCCAAGCCCTAAATCCCCATACCCTAAATCCCTAAGATTTCGGCCAAAGTCCTCAACAATCCTAACCGCCGAGCCGAACCCAAACGGAGCTAATTGGTGGTTTAGGGTTTTGGGTTCAGGGAATGCAGCGTACAATTCGTGTCGGCACACTTTCTTGTAAAGATGGACAGTAGTCTCTGCGTGGCGCCTTTTGGGCTTCCATTTTTTGGGAGGCACGCTAGACCCAACTTCTACAAGTCCCAAGCCGAAACCCCACAGCCTAAATCAGAAGACCCCAACCTGCCGCCAAATTCAAAGCTGACAAATAATCCCAGACCCTGAACTTACTTGTGGTTAGTAGGGAACAAGGGAAGATAATCCCTAGAAAGTCCCCGTGTGATATTCCTGGGTTCCCTACTAACCACCAGCAAGTAAGCCGGGCCCAGGCCTCAAACCCCAACCCCAAACCCGGAGCCATAATGGAGAATCAAATGGAAAAGAACATAAAAAAGACATGGAAACTGGGTTATATAATAGTTTCCCTAAATAGGGGACCCCCCAAATATAGACCCAAAAATACTATAACCCTAAACTCTAAACCCTAAACTCTGAACCCTAAACCCTAAATCCTTATTATCGGGATCCCCCCAAATGGGTACCCCTAATTTGGGACGCCCTGAGCCATAAGGAGACTGATCGGCTGGGCCCTGGGCATCGAGAAGCACCTTAGCTGCAAATCAGAAGGTAGAGCGTATAAAGGGTTATATTATGGAGGTTATTTAGAGATAATGGAAAAGAAAATGGAAACTACTATATTATATAGGGACTATCTAGGGATTATATAGGGGTTATACAGTTATAGGAGTTATGTAGAGGTGATGGAAAAGAAACTGGAAACTATTATCATATAATAGGTATATATTAGGGTTATATAGAGGTTTGGCAGATTTCGGGGCATGGTGAGAAGCTTTTGGGTTTGGGGGGTAGGGAGAAGTGAATGGAAAAGAAAAAGGAGAAGCTGTAGGGTTAATGTTTCGGGGTAGGGAGAATGCAATTTCGTTCGTCTCTGGTAGAAGGATACCCACATTCAAGGGCGGAAGGGCTCCAAGAGTTTGCCAAACAATGCAAGTCCTTGACCCGGAAAATCTCTCAAATCCTAAGCCCTCAGCTGAACCTAACCCCGAATCCTATTGGTTGCTGGCAGAGAATGGAAGAAGATTTACCCAGTCCCCTTGCCTTCAAGTATTGACTTTCACCCAACTCTGGCACCTTCTCAGGAACATCTCCCTCATCCAGCAGCAGGCCAGGATTTCAGGGTTTCAGGTCTGCGGTTTCTGGTTCTACGGTCTATGTCTCATTCGGTGTGGCAAAGTTGGAGGTCACTCTTCTGTATCCCTCGGGCTCCACATAGGAAGGCATCTGTGTACTTTACAGGCCAAAGCTACGTTTTGCGGACCAATGGCTCACGTTTTTCAAGTGTGGCGGAGAGGGTTCTTACAGGCTAAGGAAAGGTACCGGGCGCCATCTGGGCTTCATCCTGGTGTCGGAGAAGCCCTCTGTCTCGCACAGCAATTACACAAAGTCACCCTTGTTATCCGATATCCCCTCCCAAAGCTAAAGTCTGCAACTCACACTGTAAAGCTTCATGATTCACTGAGGGTCGCATTAGCACCATATCCCCCACCTGGTGTAGCAATTGTGTCGCCCTAAGCGGAGTCCAACTTCCTGACCCGTCAACTTAATCCGCCTAAAGCCCACTGAGCCCTCAGTCCAAACCCCACACCCTAATAGCTCCAACTGGTTTAAAAAGAGGCCCAGGCGCTGGAAGATGCCAAGAAGGCGTTGGAGGCTTCGTGAACATCTATGTGTTTTTTTGACCACCCCTATACAATTCCCCTTGCAGTTCCCTCTAAATTAAGTGTATTTCAGGCTAATTAAAAGCTAAAATTCAAGCTACTACATGAATTAAGGCTTTAGCATGCAGGGCCTGAATAGTTCGAACGGGCCTTGTAGAGAGTTTCCAAAGGGGGAGTATAAGTATGAAATAGGGGCACGTTTAAGGCTTAGCTTTAGAGCGGAGAATCAAATGGAAAGGCAGATGGGAAATTGCATGGAAAGCGGGCATTTATAAGGGATGTAGGGATTACACTGTAGTGGCCTTGATGCTGGATTATGATCAACCGCTTTATACTAATATTAAACACGACGGAGTATTTTGCATCAGTATGAAAGGATTCTGGGGGCATAGTATTGGTGCTTGTTCAAGATTGAAGCTTCTTGGAGGGACGGGCAGGGGTTCACGTTTTAGGGTTTGGTGTTTGGAGCTTTTAAGCCCTAATCCCTAGACCTGTAGTGTTCAGGATTCAGGGGTTCGATGTTGGAGATGTTGGGTTACCAGGATGTAGGATTCCATGTTTACCTGAAATCATGGGGTTCCCTACTGACTCGTAGCCCCTCCCTCCCTAGACTGCCACCCCCGCGTTCCCTCTTAATTGGGCGTTCTGCCAACCACGCTACAGCAGAGTTCGCGTGCGCAACGCTGGAGGCTGCTTACTGCAACTCGATGCTGCTGGCCATACAACGGAGAGCGCGCAGCTTTTGCTGGACTCTGGCGCAGTCGCCGTTTTGGGCAGTCTGCGTGAAAAGTGGCGCATCATCAGGCGGCCAAGACCTCTACAGCAGCGGGGGCGGTCTTGTGGAGGTCGTTGCAAGTGACTTTTGCTTCCTCGTGTGTCATTGCCACCGCGGTGGTCAGGTGGATGCTCAGACTAGGCCTTTCGGGGGAGCCGTATTTTGGATTTTTGCAATTACAAATAATAGTAACAATTTTAGGAAGTTTAATGCTATGTCGGGGGAACCTGGGTGGCGTAGTACGGCCTCCATAATGAACCCCCAAGGCATGGAGAAAAATTGCAAGCCTGACCCTTTGCTGAGGGTTTTGGCCCGAGATCCCCCTTGCCCCATACTCTGCCGACCTAGAATCTCAAGCCTATGAAGGCCCCCACTAAAAACTCTTCATGGAAAATGGTATCTGTCAATGTTTGTAGACTTGAGGGACCAATGTAGGTATGTACATGAAGGCTCAGGGGACCTCGAAAGCCCCCTTATATCCTATACCCACTTACTCAGTGACAGTTGCCCCAGCCTTTCGAAGCCTTCAATCTGAATTCTAGAGTCCTAGATCTAAGGCGCCCAAGAGGGGAGTTCCCGTATAGGGACCATACATAAGCCTCATATAACTCCCCACACCCTTCTGTTATCCGGACATACCCCTTGCATCCCCCCCTCCGGGAATTCTTCCTCTGGCGTTCATCCTCGCAAGATCTGGAGGTTCCAAAGACCAAAGAGGCTTAGAGGAGTCCAATCCCAAAGCGTGGACTTCTAAACCCACTTATAACCACTTAATCGGTCCCCTTGAGCTTTGAGAATCTTCATGCCTAGGCCCACACATCCACAATGCTCAGCGGGAAGAAGCAGGATCATCATGACGTACTCAGTACACGGGCAGGGGTTTATTGTTGGGCAAAATCTATGCTCTCCTGTAGGTGACACTTAACCAACTGTTGCGGGAATCACCGAAGATGTGGCAGGTCATATCCCACAGTCTCGTACACGTATAGATAACGCTTGTGCTTCTTGAAATACCTTCCCAGACTCCAGTTCTCAGGGCCCTAAGCCCTACAGCATAAGCGGAATTTGACCCTTATGAGCAGTTAGCCCTACGCCCTAACCCCGCAAAAAAAATGTATGACCACAATGCAACAGGATGCGCAGGCAGCCGGGAATGAACCCCCCGAGGAGATCACCCTTGATGAAGAAGGCACGCTCTAGGTGGTGCAGGTTCGGGGTTCAGGGTTTGGGGTTTAGGCTCAGGGTTTTCAGTTTTTGGGTTGTAGGATTTGGAGAGTTTAGGAGCTAAGCATTAGGGCTTAGGGATCAGGCTTTAGGGTTCCTTTTCAAGACTGTTGCAGCGGTGGTTATCATCTTTCTGCACGTGAAGGCTGAGGGGCCTTAGTAAGTAGGTCAGAGGTAGGGTGAAGAGTCCCCTAACTAGAGTTGGCCTGCGTGAAGCCTCCTTTAAGCTTATAACTTGCTTACGGAGTCCCCAGCCATGTGCTGCCGGCGTTGCTGCTGCTGCTGCTGCTGCTGCTGCTGCTGCTGCTGCTACTACAGCGACCGGCACCATGACCAATCCCAAAATCTCCTAAGACTCCTGCTGCTGCTATGGCTTCAGCCGGGAAAGAGCAGACTACGGTTACACGCTGTGGCTTATCCAAGAATATAATCGAGACATTTGTGGATTGATAGTTGGGATTCCATCTGGTTTCAGGATGGCAGAGATCTGGTATTCGTGCCGTGCACACAAACGAGCATCCTTGAGTTTTCCGAGCTTTCCAGGTCGAAGTTTGCCGTAAACCCTACACCTTGCACCTTTTCAAAAGCAGATCTGCAACTCCAAGCAAGTGTTCAGAGGCTACACTTCCCCCATCAAACATGAAAGTGTTTCAGGTCTACTCTCCAAAGCACTCCCCTGACAATCTTTGCCTACTTCCTGTCATCATAAGCTTCTCAGTTTTAAGGGGTCCCCGGAAGGACCCACCAGATCGAAAGGACACCAAAAAACCTAATGCGCATGGATAAGCTTGAATTTTCTTGAAAAATTCCTATTGGACCTATTAGTCCCTTTAGTCTGCGGGGTCTACTTGGTTTTTTTTGGATCCTTTGGTTTAAAGATCCCTGAAGCTCGTGCAGGCTAAGACACTTGGTTGGACAGCGTAATGTATAACCCAGCAATATGATTGTGGTCATAACCGCCCCCATTAGAACCACATTGCGTGCCTTGGGAAGATTATCATGCGGCTACGAGTAGAGCTATAGCATAGTTACCCTGAACCTCCAAGTGGCCCTTATCAACTCTTCAAGCCCATCTTTAGGTGGAAGCCTTGAAGCAGACGATTTTCAAAAAACTCGCTACAGAATCTTCCATATGCATCCCATCTCAATTTTCCCATCTACTGGAGCTTGCCCCAACCAGAAAAAAGGAAGCCCTGATAATGGCCACGCGAGTGGCAATCCCACACGCAGTCCGACTTGTGTCCTGGGCACTTTCAGCAACAGAACCCAGCACCCTTAGCCCGAGACCCTGCGCTCAGAGCCTCAACCCATACCTCTCCCCTCGGTCTCAAAAGCCACTCGTGAGTCGTAGACCCCAAGACCGACCCGAGCCCTAAACCCGAAATGATAAAGCCCGAACACTAAGTTTTAAGCTAGTCCTCTCGCATGCTTCCTTCAGAACCTCTTATAGCCCCTTATATCCCCCTGTAGACCCCCTTCAGAACTCTAGAGGCCCCGGATGTAACCACCATTCAGGTCAGCCCGTCGTTCCTTTAAGCGAGCCGCTGCTAACACCTTCCAAGGGCTTCATCTTGCAGGCCTGGGCTTGCTTTTGTTTTTGAAATATAGAGATATCACCACCAATAATGGAGAATCAAATGGAAAAGAAAATGGAAAATGAAATGGAAACCCTAGGTCCCTTTAAAGGGGTTATATAGGGATATTACCACCAATAATGGAGAATCACATGGAAAAGCAAATGGAAAATGGCATGGAAACTAGGGTTCTGAGTACGAGCAGTTATACTCTACTGGGGTTATGTAGGGATACTGGAAAATAAAATGGAAACTACTGTAGTCTGATTGTTGCGGATATATAGGGTACTGTAGAAACCTGGATATTGTGGTTTAGGGATGTAGGGAAAATACCTTGCAATGATTGAGAATCAAATGGAACAGCAAATGGAGAATGAATGGAAACGAGGGTTATGAGTAATAGTAATAGGAGTAGCGACAATAGTAATGTAGCATTGTAGAAACCTAGATATTAGGGTTTAGGGCTAAAGGGTTTGGAGTCACAGTTTAGGGTTCAAGGCTCAGAGATCAGGAGGCTAGGCCTTAGGGTTAGCCTCTAGGATTAAAGGTCTATGGGTTAGGAAAAATGGAATGGAGAAATGTGGACCAGAGAACGTGCAATGACATGGAAACTGCGTTCATTAGAGGGATTAGTGGGTTTTGAGAGATAGAAAGCGAATAATTTTCAATGTTATGATCTCGGAATCCTTGTATAATTGTGGTACAAGGTACCTCAAATGTACCATAGTATCCGCTTCAAGGTTCAAGGAGGCAATGCTTCATTTTGGGTTTGGGGGAGATCCTACAGTGCCCAACATGGGGGTTTCCAAGACTGGGGGTGCCAAGAATAATTGTGACGACCTTACCTGACCTCACCCCAATCTGAAGCCCAAACGTACGTAGAACAATGGAATTGTTGGCTCTCTTCCTGGGTTTCGGGCCAATATTTCACCTACTTGTAGGTAAGAAAGTTACGGTTGAAAGAGACAATGGTCCCCAGATCGCCTGATTTCGGGTTTCGGACTTGTGTATTCTAGAATGGCCAGCAACAGAATGTCCTGAACGACGACCAATGTTATCCCCGTATAATCCGTAAAAGCCGCATGGTATCGTTCGGACAACCTCTTCTCATTCAATACGCACCTACACTGGAAGCACACCCTGAACCCTTGACACCGCAAAGCCCTTAACCCTAAACCCCTAAATCCCAACCCTCAACCCTAAACCCTAGACCCGGAACACTACATCCCAAACCTTAAATCCGGGCTATAAACCTTGAAGCTTACATTCCCACGTCCTAGCCAGGGCTTTCCCGAGTCCACCGAGCAATTGGAAGCCCTGCAGAAGCAGCTCGGCCTCGCGCTGGAGCAGGTGACAGGAGAGTCGGGGATTAAGGGTTCAGGGGATTAGGGTTTAGGGTAAATCAAGGGGCTCAAGGGAATAAGGGTTACAGGCCTTCGCTGTTTACCCTGACCCATTCATAGGGTACTGAAATAACACTCTAGAAAATCGCCACGCGAAGCTCCAAACCGAAACGCTGTAATGTTGAAGCCGCACAATGAGGAATCTAGCCCCCTTCTCATCAAACTACAATTGCAACAGATAATCTGCTATAGCGGCCTAAATAACCGTGTATAAACATCGTATCGGGCACCTCAAGCACAACTTTAAGATAATGTTGGTAATAATTTAGGCTTTCCTGCCTTTCACAGTCTCTATTCTAAGACCTACACACACACATATACATATACACTTAGTTTTCATTTCATGTTGGATTCTGGTTCTCATTAGATTTTCCATGCTTGGTACTCATTCAGGCTCCTGCAGTACACCAAAACCCTTAACTAAATCCTTCGATTCTAATATTAAAACTCCGACACCACTGATATCAAACATTCTTCATAAGCGCCCTTTTTGTTTGGGCGGCAAAATTAATATTGCAGGGTTGGGGGAGCGTTTATATTGGTATGAAGGATTAAAAACCCTAAGCCCTGAAACCCCAACCTGAACCCTAAACCCTAGACCATGGAATCCTGAACCCTAAACCCTAGACTTTGAACCCTATAAAGCCTAAACCCTAAACCCTAAACCTTGGAACCCTGAACCCTAAACCTTGGAACCCTAAACCCTGGACTTTGAACCCTATAAAGCTTATCCTGGAAAGGTGCTGGTGCTGAAGCCTGGGGGTGAGGAATCGCCAGAGGTGGCGGAGACTCTGACGAAGCAAGGCCTGGATGCTACCCGAGCCTAGGGAAAAACCTAAGAAGTATGTAGACCAGCAGCATTTCTAGGATCTTTGTAACGGTTTTGGGCCACTGTTGTACCGGCGTTTGAGGTTCAGGTAGCTAGAAACGCATTCGACTCAGGGTTGTGGGTTGAGTGTTTGGGGTTGAGGTTCGAGGGATTAGGCTTGAGTTTGGGGCATCGCATGGCTGTAACCTGCTCTGGTTCACTTGTGACTTGCAATACATTACAGATATACGGTTTCCCTAAATAGGGGGGGCCCCAATATAGACCCTAAGATACTATAATCCTTATTATGGAGACGACCCAAAAAGGTAGCCCTTGATTTTGGGAAACCCCCATACTTAACAGGAGTTTATGTAGGGCTTGGGGGTTTAAGCTGTAGGTGATGCCCCTCCCTGCAGTGCAGGGGCGTGGTAGTCAGGGTTCGTCGAGGTAGTCAAATTCCTGTGGCAGCATTGTGCGCATAACACGTCTAAGCAGTGTATATGTATGTTCCACAAGCCCCCTTACTTGCATACCGGTACTGTCCTTGAGGGCTGTCAAATTCAAGTGCTCTAAGCCCCAACCCTAAACCCAAATCGTTAAATCCTGAGGCAATAGGTGGGTCTCCAGAAATAACGCCTTCGTTCTGGGCGTAACTTCCGTAAGGATCTTACCTTCTTGGGGTCGAATATTGCCCCCCCCCCTTATGGAACTACCCATATATTCCCATAAAGCCCCACTTCAACGGGATCCCCCAGTTGAAGGTCCTGCCAGTTTTTAGGGAGTCCTCCTTATACCTTCAAAGCGCTTGAAATCGCTGTTGTAAGGACTTTCCAGGGCGGCCCCAGGTTTTCAGAGACTGTCTTTTGGTCCCTTCCCCATGATCAGGGTCCAGGGAAGGTAGACTACAAACCCCAGAAAACCGTGAAAGCACCCTGAAAGTCCTACACTCTCCCAAGCTAACATGGAAACCCATACAGCTCCCTTCTAAAGGGACTGTAGTCTTCAAAGGGCTCTTTTTGTTGGCCAGGTTACGCGGACCGCGTTCCGCTGCAGCCGATTTTGGAGTCTCAGCTTGCCAACTTTGAGGCGTGCGGAGGAAGTGCTCACTCACACGGGTTAGGGTTCAGGGTTGCCTAGGGTTGTCTAGGGTTGTCTAGGATTGTTCAGGGTTTAGGGTTTGGGTTGTTCAGGGTTAAGAGTTTTAGGGTCAAGGCTTGTTCGGCGTGTAGCATTAAGACCAGGCATTGTACTTCCCCCAAACTAACATGAAAGCCCGCATAGAGGACAGTATTCTTTTTTCACCTTTTAAGGTTCCATGTTGGTTTTCGGGGGGTGTAGGGGTTATTGGTTCACGGTTTGTAGTTGAGGGGTTTGGGGGACTTGAGCGGGTTAAGGTCTAAGGGGTGACAAAATTTTGGGCAGCTGAGGGTTTAAGAGGTTTTCGGACTGCGGATTCAGAGATTGGGGTTCAAGCAGTCTCTAGGAGTTTGGGGTTTCAGGTTTAGGCTTTGGAAGGGTTTGAGAATTTGAAGTGAGGGGCCAGGGCTTGGCGTCAAGTTCCTACTTGAACGGTCCAACTTATTCAGATCTGTATTTCAGACCAGACCATGCGCCAACTAAGTCCCAAAATGTGGTTTAAATTCGTTGTGAAGTACAATCTTCCTATGGGGTAAACATGTGCAAGCAGCTTTGGGGGGTTGGCCTTTGTGTCTCGGCCATGGTTTAGTTCTCGGCGAGCGTGCTGGCTGTTGACTGAATGGCTGGTAGCATCAAGGACTCCTATGCGTTCGCTGCAAGTCTTGGTTACCAGACTCTGATGTACATTCCGACTCGAGGCGTCACAGTGCAGGCAGTAGCAGCACTAGCACTGCTACTACGGTCTCCGCCAAGAAGTCGGCGAGCTCCGTGCCTGCCTCAGCATGCCAGGCCGGGCATTGAAGCGCAGAAAGCAGCCACTTCTCTGAAAGCTGGAGGTCAACTGGTTACGAGCCTAGCAACCCAGGCTGTGACTGCTGCGAACGCAGAGCAAGTCGTTCCGAGGCCCTGCTCCTCCAAGGAATTACCCAAAGTCCGAAGGGCTCATGGCAAGTGTAGCCCGTTGCAGACAGGTTAGTGAAGAAGTTTGAATCATTCCCACAACTTTCCCCTGTTGTAGCCTGTAAACTTTATAACCATAGTACGATGTAGTCCCAAAACACGCAGAAACCCAAGTTCAATTTAATTTCCCCCTCTGTCAATTTGACAGATCTGTGCTAGAATCATGTACCTTTCATTGAGCACTGTGAAAAGGGGGGCCCTCTTGGGGCATCAGCCCTTAACCCAAAAGCACTGAAATTCGTCAAGCCTTCGACCCACCCTAAACCCTAGACCCTAAACCCCCACACCGTAACAAATCCGAGGCCCTAAGGTCCCTATATCTTAAAACACAAAACTGAATCCCAAAGGTGCCCGAACCTTTGATTCCAAATTTCCAAAACGCCTCACTGCAAACCCTAAATCCCTAAACCTTAATATGGGGGTTTCCTAAAATTAGGGGTACCTTTTGGGGGGCCCATAATAAGGACTATAGTATATTGGGGTCTATGTTAGGGTCCCTGCTGGTGTGAACCAGCA
>CAJNIZ010009449.1:0-13370 GCA_905231905.1 Symbiodinium pilosum
TTTCAGTAGGGGTTATATTGGGGTTATTTTGGGATAATGGAAAAGAACGTGGAAACTACTATTTAGGGTTTAGGGTTATAGTCCCCCCGAGGTATATAGATAGAATATGGGGTATAGGGGGATCTTAATATAATAAACCCAAAGCCTATTCTATCTTCTTAAAGGGGACCATAGGGGGTTGTGGGGGGGGGGGGGTTAAGGTTTCGCGGTGGATGGTTTAGGGTTAGAGTTTTGGAGTTTGGCGTTTTAGGTTTTTGGGGGTCAAGGTTGTTGGGAGTAGGGGCTTAGGGTTTAGGATTTAGGGTTCGGGGTTTAGGGGTTCGCGGTTTAAGGGTTTGGGGTGTAGGTTTTAAGGGTTTAAGCAAGGTTGGAAGCCTAAGCTCCGAGCATGGGCCCTTTCAGTATAAAGCCCCGCAAGCCAAACTAAGGGCCCATAGTTAGGACCCAGGAAACAAGTAGGAGACCTCTTTAGGGGCCATGGTTACATCCCCTAAGGGGCTAGATAGCCTTTGTATTAGGGTTATGTAGGGATTAGGTACTGGCTTCATAGGATTTGCATAGGGTTGTGTAGGATAGAGAGAGATGTCTATACACATATATGGATATATATACATGACTGCTACAAGGTTTATACGGGGTTACCTACGGTCTGTAGAGGGTCATATGATATAGGGCTTCAAATGAGTTTTTGTGTAGACGCACCTTAACAATTTCAGGTTCTTTGTTCAGAGTTTCTGCGCTCATCTCGGGCGGCGATCTTGCGATAGTGGCATTATGAGGGCTTCAGGCTCCACGTAATCAAGGGAACTGAGATTTTTCTCAACATTTTCAGGATACTCCGCACGGGAGCGCGATTTTCTTAAAAATTTTCAGGATGCTCCGCACGGGAGCGCGATTTTGAACGACGAAGTCGACGAAGGCAGTACGAAGGCTATACTGACTGACCACCGGGATACCCCCCTCAATACAGCGATGTTGAACGAAGAAGACGACCTTGAGCGGAGTACCCCAGTAGTCAATCAGTATAGCTTTCGTCGACTTCGTCGCTCAGTTTTTGAACGCCGAAGCCGACGAAAGCTATACCGATTGGCTACCGGGGGACTCCGCTCAAGACCACCACTTTGAACGAAGAAGACGACCTCGAGCGGAGTACACCGCTACTCAGTCAGTGCAACTGTCAGTATAGCCTTCGTCAACATCAAAATTTCTCGAATGCTCCGCATGGGAGCTTGATTTTGAGAGAATTGACAAGATAGATCCACGAAATTTTGAGGATGCTCCGCACGGGAGCGCGATTTTTGAAGATATAAAGATGAAACAAACGCAAGAAATCCGACTGTCTCGAGCGGGAGCGCAATTTTTCAGTAAGCTAAAAATGGAATTTTGAGGATGTCCCGCACGGGAGCGCGATTTTCAAAAACCGGGGCGCGACCAGTTCGGTTACAGACCACTCTAGCAAGACTACTTTAAAGGGAGGACGGCCTACTTTTGGATGATTACGACGTGACAAAACGACAATTTCTTGAGGCTGCTCCGACCGAGAGCGCGATTTTTCACTCACATAGATCGCGTCCAAAATGAAGAGCACGCAGGGATGGCGGGCGACATGCAATAACAATTAGAACACGAGAGTGAATGTGGGGAACAAACGGCAAAGCAGTTCACATGTGGAGGAACCCTTATTCATGGCATGGAAACCCCCACTTGCAAGCTCCACAGCCACCTGAGACAGCGCTTGGGGCTGTCAAGTAGCCCTATAGATCCTAAACGCTAATCACTAAACCCTAAATCCCAAAGTCTAAACCCTAAACCCTAAATCCTAAACCCTTAACCCTAAACCCTAAACCATAAAATCCTAAAGCCTGTGCAGTCAAGTGTCAACCTCCAAGTTGCCACCCTCTGCCCGTAGGGCCATGTACACGTTTTCCACACGTCTTTTTGCATCATCATACCTCAGGTTTAGGGTTTAGGGTTCGTAAGGTTTAGGGGTTACATGGTTATAATGGAAACGAAAATGGAAACTACCATATCATTAAGGGCTTAGGGTTTAGGGTTGGAGGGTCAAGGGGACTGAATAAGTAGGTTGATACTGGGATAAGTATGGTTACTACATGGGCTAGAAGGGCTATTAACCTAAACCCTAAACCCTAAGCCCTAAACCCTAAAACCAATATTAAATCCCCCTGGCCCTCTAAGCATCTCGTAAGGTTTAGGGGTTAAGGATCCGGGCTTAGGGTACTGACAACGACGAAGGCAAACCGATTTCAAAGGCGAACAAAGGCACTATGATCCTCATAGGAATGCTTCAGATATATAGGGGGTATATAGGGTTATGTTGGAGTTATACTGTGATAATGGAAAAGAAAATGGAAACTACTATATATAAGACGTGTGGCGGTATGTCACAGAACTGACACAAATGCGGGTTTTTCAAGAAAAGAGAGGCCCAAATATAGCACCTGATTGACTATAATCCTAAAATGCGATCTCCAGTTTTTTGTAGCCAAAAGTCACAACGGCAATAGCAGCAGTCCGCGGTTTGTGCTGGCATCGAGACATCGCAACTTTTGGCGGCGCAATAGAAGCCCGCGGTTTGGGGTTTAGGGATTATAAGGTTTAGGGTTTAGGGATTAAGGTTTATAGGGTTGAGGGATTAAGGCTTATAGTGTTTAGGGATTAGGGTTTAGGGTTATAGGGTTTGGGGATTAAGGTTTAGGGATTTGGGTTTAGGGATTAAGTTTCAGGGTTCAGAGGCCCGAGACTACCTTCCATTGAAAGGAGCCTGTACGTGCGTCCATGTTAGTCTGAGGCCAGGTAGGGTAAAAACCCAAGTTATAAGCGAGTGATATGTCAAGTACCTGTAGCGATTATTATAGCCCGAGTGTTTCGTAACGTGCATACCTGGACACCCTGTAAAATGTCTTTGTCCACTTGTTTCTCAATTATGCTGATACAACCCCTAGTCTGAAACCATATGGGAAATTCTCCTTGTAACTCCCTAGATACCCCCAGGTTCCATTTTACTCCCATTTGATTCTCCTTAAACCCTACAGCCCACATTTCCCTCAAGCCTAGGTTCGGGGGAGGGTACTCCCTTCAAGTCAACATGAGCACTCATTCAGGAAGAGCTACCAAGGGAACCCGAACCCTGGAAATTCTTAGGGTCCTTTATAACATCCCTATAGAGATAATAGGGGAACCCCAAGAATTTCCAGGGTTTTGGTTCCCTTGGTAAGGGGACCCCATCTATGTTTGTATGGTCTCCTGGGGGAGGTCATAGGGAATCGTTGGGTAGAGGTCCCTCTTATATGGGGCCCTCTGAACCGTGAACCCTTTTAAAGATTCCTGAAACTCATGTAGCCTGAGTCCGGGACTCACTTTCGGCCTCCTCCTCCTGCACAAGGGGTGCTGTAGGGTTTAGGGGTTGAGGGCTTGGGGTTTGGGCTCTGAGGGTTTAGGTTATTGTAGTTAAGGGTTTAGGGGTTGAGGGTTTAGGGCTTAGCGGTTGAGGGTTCAAGGTCCATGGTTAGTGTGTCTTCTTTGGTGGTTGAACCAAGCAAGTTGAGGGCTTATGGAGAATAGGGTACCATCAAATCTGAAGCATTATTGGGGACTAGAGCATCCCCAGTGGATTCCCAAACAGCAGCGGATGCCATTTTCCCAGCATTATCACCACCACCATGCATTCTTGCATGTACACCCTTAACCCTACCAAAAGCCAAACCTTAAGGCGCGTGATAAATGCTGCGTCGACTTTCTGCAACCTAGGTGGGGACAAAGATATACCACCCGACTGAGGTTGAAGCTCCTACGCTCCAACCCCCAAAAACTCCGTACCCAAACCCGCCCGCAAGCCAACATTGAACCCAGAGAGGGAACCTTTCTGTCCTTTTCTGGGTTGGCCCCTAAAACCGTTTGTACAATATTAGTATATAGGGTCCCTTATTAAAGCCATTAGGGAAAAATATTAAATATCCCAGGGACCTACCCAGTTTTAAAAAAGGACATTGCAACCTCGCACTTCAACCCTAAAACCTCTCCCCGCCCCATAAGTTTGACAACACTCCATGTGGGGGTTTCCCAAAATTGGGGGTACCTTTGTGGGGGTCCCCATAATAAGGACTATGGTGTTTGGGGGTCTATATTGGGATCCCCCTAGTTAGGGAAACTACCATGCATTAAGGGAAATGTCAGGTGGGGGAGTTACTAGGCGGGTGACATTACAGAAGGCCTAGACAAGGCTTGTATGGGGAACCGAGGTGTATATGGGCTATGTAAGGCCTATATGGCGGAAACTGGCCGCCTGAAATGTTAGTAGAATACGGCAACCCATGAAACCTAAACCCTAAACTGTACAAACCAACCCCTTGAAAGGGATTCCCCAGCAACCCACCACTTAGTTCACATCACCCTAGGAAGAACAAAGCTCCTTCTTACATATACATAAGGAATTTCCTACCCCAAAAAGCATAAAGGTCGCGTCCATGGATCCATAGTAAACCACCCCGCCGAATGGCTTGGTGGTGACTTTACAAGTGAGACAGCGAGCTACCGAAGTCTACGGCAAATTAGGAGGGAAGTCCTCTGGAAATTCAAATGGCTTGGCAGGACGAGGCAAAGTGACGAAAACAATTCAGGGAACGGTTCTGAGGCTGAAGGTGAGTGCGCAAGGCTGCGGCAACTGAGTCTGGATTCAACAGAGGACGTACAGACAAGGACATGGTCTTGTTTGCGGAGACTGTAGAGTTGCTCTGCCTTTACGGGAGCCAGCTGATGCGTCTGGAGCCACTTGAAAGTGTTTTGCGAACAGAAAGAAGCATAAAGGATCCCTAACATTGATCTCTTGAAAGGGATTCCCGAGCAACCCGCCAAACCTCTTGACTCGCTTTTTGGATTCGGCGAGCTGCAGCTGCTTCCTTGCTCATCAGCTGGTCCACCTCCGCAATTCAGTAATGTTTTTTGGTGGTTGAACCTAGTAAGATTACATAAAATACTATACCCAAAAGGAGGACATAATCTTACTCTATATATTGCGTACCATAATACCAAATAAAATACTACTCAATTGAGGAGCTTAGGGTTGAGGGTCTAAAGCCTGGAGGTTTAAGGCTTAGGGTTTGGGGTTTGGGGCTTGGGGGTTGCAGGTTTCCAAGGAACTTAAATAGCTACGTGGCGGGTTATCTTAAATGGAAATCCGCTTTTTGAGAGAATCCTTATGATCAGGATTCTACAGATTGATACTGTGGTTTTGGGTGTAAAACAAATCCTGAACGCACTAGAGCTCTCAAACCTGACTGGGCATAAGAGGGAGAACATGGGGGTTGCCCTCAGGATCACCTAGGGATAACTTTCACAAGCTCCCACTTCTTGAGGCCTGCAGAAGCATCGCCTTTAACCCGCAGACAGGTTCTCCAATTAGTTTGTGGACCCCTGTGCTAGTCTGGATGTTTCTTCCTGCCCAGGATACCAAATTCTAAAATGATCCATCTACCCTCCCGGAAACTAATCTATTAGCTCGGGAACCCTAAACCCCAAACCCTCACCCATAACCGAGAGTATTGTCTGCAGAGGGTCCCTGCGCCATCCTAATTTAGATTCAATATCCTGAATCTAGTTCCCTGCAATGCTATGAGGAGCTACCATCCCTCAACACAGCCTAGGGTTTAGGATAAGGTTTCGTGGTTTAGGTTGAGGGGATTCGGGCCTTAGGGTTTGGGATAAAGTTTTGTGTTTAGAGGTTTAGGGTAAGGCCGTGCGGGAGCCCTCCATGGACCCCATGACGAAGCACAGCTGCACCTGCTTAGTTGCCAGGTTACCCCTCACTCGCCTACAAGCCTACAACTGCTCCTTGTAATGAGACTTCCATAATTGTTGGGTGCCACTTTGTGTTACTAACACGACACACACTGAAGTCTATCCTCGGGCCCTACAAACCCTAGACATCCTCAATCCCCAAGCCCTGAATCCTAAGCCCCTCCCGGACACAATCCCTCATCCTTCATGACGTACATAACTGTAGCTTCCATTATCTTTTCCAGTCCCCAATATAGGCCCGTTATAACTAACCCCCCCTCAACAAGCCCTATGTGATCACCTATTTCCGAGCCCTCAGCCCTAAATCCTAAACCCTAAGCCCTAGGAAACACCTACTGAAAATTCAATGTTCTTGTTCATTTAGTTCTCCACCTTTTTCCACTATACAATCCCCCCAACAATCCCTAAACCCTAAACGGCATAAACCCGACAGACTCTCAGGTAGCCCTGTATGGCCCTTACACCCGTAGAGTATACATCCTACACCCTACTGTAGATCCTAAACCCCAAGTCGTATATCCGAACAAAACAGCTAAACCATACAACGCAGCTTAATTATCATAGGTTCCATGTTCTTTTCCGTTCTGCCCTGTATCCCCATAAACCTTACAAGGAACCTCCAGGCCCTTATATCCCTAAACCCCTAACCCTATACCTGAATCCCTGACCCGCCCTAGACCCTGAGCGAAACCTATATTCAACCCTAAACCTATGTCCAAATTTGTACCCTTACAACTTACTCCCTAAACCTTTACCTTAACCCTAGGCCTGAACATGTACCCTTGAATGCCTACAGCCCCTAAACTCTAAACCCAACTTATATGTATTCTTGAAGCTCTTCAAGCCCCTAAACCCTGAACCCTAAACCCCGCGCAGTTGGTTCTCTGGAAGATCCATGCGAGCTTCATATTACACAATGTGAAAAGTACAGACACTACTGCGTTTTACAGTGTATTCAGCTTGAGCGGTATTGTGCGTTCGAGAAACGGAAGGTCATGGCTCCGCGGAATTTTCTTGTAAAATTCCGCGCGCAACCTTGATTGAAGATGAGAATTTTGCACATTTTAGGAATTGCAAAGTGCAAACCTATGGTTTTGGCACAATGCCAATTAGAAGTGTTACCTCGTACCCGCAGAAAGTGCGTACTGTGTATTACAGGTCGAAAAGCGTGCAGCAAATGAAGCACAGCACTGATAGTCAAGCGTTTTTCTGTTCGCATATGACGTGCCTTTTGTCCCATTACGCGCGGTGTTTTTGCATCAGGGTTCCTGGGAAGGACATAGACTTCGTCCCACTGGGCGCCATGTTTCTGGAACATGGATGCACCTGTAACACAAACGTTTAATGGCTTGCGCTCGGATGGTCTTGTAATGGGGTGCTCTGGAACATGTACGTTGTTATAGTTTGGGCATGTATGTTCTGGTAATCGGATACTATTGAACATGAACGTCATTATGGTTTGCGCAGGGATGCTCTGGTCTGGTAATCGAATGCTGTCCAGCGTGAATGGGGTGTTTTTGGAGGAGGGTTGCTGAAATACTGCATTTTACAGGTTAGGATGGCTGTCGCTGAAGCGAACGTAATTACCCCCCGCCCTCCCCCACCCCGCCCCTCCAAATTTCCAAGCCGAGCCAAACTTGACGCGATCGATCAGACCTGGGCTGTGGGAGAACCCTGGGCGTTGGGCGAACCCTGAACCCTAAACCCCCAAACCCTAAACCCTAAATCCTAAACCCCTAAACCCTAAACCCCCAAACCCTAAACCCTTTAAACCCCTAAACTCTAAACCCCCAAACCCTAAACCCTTTAAATCCCCTGACTTCCTGGCCTTGGCGTCACCATCCACTGTCCTGGACTCGGCCTCATAGCTGGCCTCCAAGCTCTTGGCAGTCTTCATCATCTCCTGAGCTTCTCTAGTGGGTATTGGAGGGTTTAAGGTATAGGGTGTAAGGTTTAGGGTTTGGGGTTGAGGGTTTAGGGTTTGTGGTGTAGGCTTTAGAGCTCATGGTTTTAGGACTTTCTGGTGGTATGGTTTAGGATGCATAGGGTTTTGGGTGTAGGGTTTAGGGTGCAGGGTTTCAGGATTTTCTTGTGGTATGGTTTGGGATCTAAGGTTTAAGGATGTTTAAGGTGTAATTAGGGTTCAGGGCTTTCGAGTTTTGGATTTAGGGTTCAGGGTACCCTTAACCCTAAACAGGCTTTGACCTTGACGAACTATGGCCCCATAAGCTTCTGGAACGACCTTACTTCAGCCTACTTAGTAGCCCTAAATCATGAACATCTAAATTTCTACACTCTCCCCAACTAACATGGAAACCCATATAGTCCCCTTTTAGAAGGACTGTAGTCTTTATAGGGCCTTATTTGGGTGTCCATGTTAGTTTCTGGGAGTGTAAATTCTCTGGAATTCAAGGAGGAACCTAGGATGAAAGCTTAGTCTAGGGGGAGGGTAGTAGGGGAGATCATCTTTCTGCTAGGTTTTCCGCGCACGACGATTGTCCCTGTGCTACTAACCAAAACCAGAACAAGGAATGCAGTATTTTCAAGAGCCGTCGAATAATCCTCAGGTTCGACTTATTTAGCCGTATAGTCCCCCCTAAGTAGATAGAATATGGGATATATGGGGATCTTATTATAATATACCCAAAGCCATATTCTATCTACCTAAGGGGGACTATATGTCTACGAAAGAATTTCGAAGCCTGCTGTCTTTGCGGCCAACCAATCGAGATCGACAGCATGACAGGCAGAGGCCGGCATGTTTCTCATGGAGTTCCCCAGCAACTACCAGGACCCTTCTTGTACCCCTAATTGGGGATATATGGTCCCTAATAGTAGGTACTTAGGCCCTAATAGAAGGCAGGAGGAGGGTCTAGGTACATGTATATCTAAGCCCTAATTAAACCCCCCATTCCGCGCACACCCTAAACCCTAAACCCCAAATAAGATGTAGTAGTTTCCATTTTCCCTTCCAGTATCCCAATATACTCTTTATATAACCCCCTAACCATCCTATCCGCCAAACTATCATGCAACCTGCAAAAGTGCCCTATAACAAGACTCCAGTGGGGTTAGGGTTTAGGGGGCACATGGGGCTCCATGTGAGTTTTGTGCCCACCATTAACCTTTAAGCCTACACTGCAAGTACCAAACACAAAGCCGTAAACCCTTCTGTTGCAACTCCTTTAGTGAGGACATCCTCTGTAATGAGTTTTGGCGACGGTTGAAGGAATTTCAAGCCATGGACCGCTTCAGAACCACGGGACCCTTCAAGAGGGTCCGTATTTGTAATTTGCCCCTGTCCGCCAGTTGCCACGGAGAAGGGAGGGGAGGTCCTTACTTTTGATTAAAGGGCGTGCAACATTAAACCCACTCTGAACCCCACACCCTATCAACCCCAAAACCCTAATACCCCAATGGCTTAGTAGAATATAATAGTTTCCATTTTTTCAGTATCCCAATATAACCCTAATATTCCCCCAATGGGTACACCCTCAACCGCAAACCATAAAACCTGAGGTTGACAGCCCAACCCCCACAGCCAGACCACCCTAAATCCTAAAATCCTAAACCCGAAACCTGATGTTCCGGGCCGAGATACTGCTGTCTGCCTGCTGGCTTTCGACAGTTTCACCTAGGGGCCGTGGTCTAATGAGAAGGGTTTAGGCTTTAGGTGCCTTCGTGATCAGAATGACGGGGAATTCAAGAGAAAGGACGACAGAAAACTACATGGTGTATACAGATTCTGATATAAAGGCCCAAGTCGCAGGGTTCTGTGTACATTACACAGGCAATTACATGATAATTCCGAACCCCGAAAATGTGCCACGTTGGTGCTATTCCCTAAACCCTTCTCTGCAACAATGTAGGCAAGCATTTGAGGTGTAACTTGCACAGTTGAGTGATGCTCCAGGAGTACATCTCAACGCAGTAAAAGGTAAGATTAGCAGGATAGGGAGGATCGCAGGAACAGTCAGTCCAAAATCGAAAGCACTGAATTGCTGGTTGACGTCCCTACTCTAACCAACATCGTAGCTCCCATTTTCTTTTCCAGTATCCTATATGAGCTGTAGTCTAAACTCCTAGTTTCCCTTAATAACCCTTAATAGTCACCTCTTGAATCCCGTATATAAACCCCTTTAAGAAGTTTAGACCCTAAACCCAAAATAAAGGGGGCTTCATATCCCTTCGTACGGCCGAGCCGCCGCTTCAAGCGCCTTGGCTTTGGTGATCGATTTGCTCAGCGCGCGCATATCCTGAGCTGGCGGCCCTATGCCCGGTTCCCGAAATCCTCAACCCTTAAACCCTAACTTGGAGGGTCAGGGGGACTGAATATCTAGGTTAATAATGGGGATAAGTATGGTTGCTATATGGGTTAGATGCGCTACTTTCCTACTTACTAAGTCCCCCGGGCCCTCCAAGCAGGGTATGCAGGAGCCTCTTTCGCGGCATCTGTAGTAAGGGCTGGGCGGCCGCAGACCCTGACATAGAGGATTCGGCCACAGCCGCCGTATCATGAACCTCCGCCTGAAGACCTCAGAATCACATGGTCAGACCGAGCAGAATGACTGCAAGTCTCCTCAGCCGAAATCTTCATGTGACAGTGTCTTACTGGGGATAGCGAATAAGGGAAAATAGTATAAAGGGGTTATATAGGGATATTCCCTTATTCGCTTCTAATCACCAGTAAGCAGTCCCAACTCCAAAAGGTTTCAGCCCAGTCTCGCATTTGGATCAAATTGGACTTCATCATGTGCTGCTTGTTCTGATGCTTCTGAGCTTGCACCCTTGCCTGTGCGGGTATCAGGGTCAGGCAACATGCTTTTGAGTCGATATTTTTCAAATATGGGTTCCCCCCCATATACGCAAAAAAACAACTAAAAACCTTATGTTAAGGACCCCAAACAGTTTCCCTGAGGTTTCCAAAAATCTCCAGCAGCATGCTGACTCAAGTGCAGAATGCCTCCGCAGCCGATTGCAGCGTTTGCAAGGAGGCGGTGTTGTGGCTCTGCCGGTAGGTCTCCAACTCCCTGGGCTCCCAGGTGCTTGCATACGTCGGGTTGACAGGACTATAGTCTATATAGGGGTTATATATGGATTGGATTATATAGGGGTAATACAGAGGTATAATATGTGGATAATTGAAAAGAAAATGGAAACTACTATCTTAATACTTGAGCTGTAGTCTAAACTCCTAGTACCCCCGTTAATAACCCCTAGTTATAGTCCCCTATATAATCCCCTATATAACCCCCCTTTAAGGAGTTTAGACTATAGCTCATATAGACAATAGTTCGGATGGGTTTAGGGGTATGGGACGTATGAGATGGCATCGCAGAGCAGTCCTGAGAAAGGAACCCGAAAGCCCTTGTTTTTGGAAATCCCCGTACTCTCTTTGTGTGTGGGAGGGGGGTTCATTACCGGGAAGGAGGGATCTACAACTGTCCGAAGATTTCGGCCCAACACTGCCAAGTCCCTGGAGGATCAAGCCCCAAATCCCAAATCCCTGCAATCTGTATCCCAAAGCCAAAATCCGAAAAACCGAAAGTCCTTCGTTCCCCCAGCCCTAAGCCCTAAGCTCTAAACTAGCGAGCCCTAAACCCCCAAAACCTTGCACTTATCTTAACCTTTGAG
This sequence comes from Symbiodinium pilosum, assembly GCA_905231905.1. Lineage (NCBI taxonomy): Eukaryota > Dinophyceae > Suessiales > Symbiodiniaceae > Symbiodinium > Symbiodinium pilosum. The sequence goes on from CAJNIZ010009449.1 coordinate 11,449, forward strand.
CCCAAAATTCCTCAACCCTAAATTGCTACGACCCCATATCCCCGATTTGTTCAAAAGCTCTTGGAGACCTAATACCCTTAATCCCGAATCCGTCAGTCCCGAACCTTAAGCCATGCCAGGTACTACGGGAGCCTCAATGGTTACCAATATGATTTTGAAGCCCATTTGAGGTACCATGGACCATGATTATATAAGGAATATGGAACCATAATAGTGGTAGTTACTTAGGCCCCTATATTAAGCCCAAATGCTCGGCATCCTTGGCCGCCACCCGGCCTTCCACCTCCGTCGCTTAAGGTTTGCTTAGGGTTCAGGGTTTGCCTGTAACCCCCCCCTTACCTACAGCTTTATGGGTTGTACCTACTTATTAGAGGATACTGCAGGTAACTGGGCTTAAAGGTAAGGGGATTTATGCCTCAAGCTTGTTTACATGCTTAAGTTTAAGGAGCTCGAGGGTTCCCAGCTGGCTCGGACGCTTGCTGCTCAATCTGACAGAAATAGCATTGTGGCTTTAGGGTTTAGGGGTCAAGCAGACATGCCTGAACATTCAAGCGCACAAGTGAGCCTCTTGCTTCAAGTGATTGTATTGGCCGCAAAACAGGCCAATACTGAGTTCATGTGGAGTCACATACTTTGCCGAGACCCTCATACACCCAAGGGAACATAGTAGGAACTCTAAGGGATTTGGAACCCCAGTAGAAATGATAGTTTCAGCTAAATATTAGGATTCTAGGTAACAGAAATTAACAATTGTTTTCAGGAACCTTGTAGGGCATGGAAGAGTGGAAAAGAACCTCGACACCAACACAGAATTTACTTGGTTGCTCTTTGCCCCCCCCCAAGAATCAAATCATTGCTTTGGGTCCCCAAGACGAAAAGGCGGAACTCCAACAAGGCAAAAGTCCCCAAGCCGTGGAAGAACCCCACTAAGGAACCCTGCGCCCTCCAAACCCTGAATCCTAGAGATCACCCTGGCCTTCTTATTTAGGGTTTACGTATAGGGTTTATTCTTGTGGAGGTCCCACCCAGTTTATGTTTCAGAAGAATGGCCATGCGCCTATCATCAGGTATTTATCCCGGAGGGTCCGCGCACCATCTACTTGCTGACGCTTAAGAGGGAGCGTGGAGCTTTCTAGGTGTCGTGATGATGGGTTTAAACTCAACCTTCCAAGTCTCAATGCTGGCATGGACCCTGACCCAATACCTTCCCTGAACCTTTTGCTCTCATCAACCCATAAGTAACCCCCCAATCCCTGAAATCTCACCCCCAAAACCATCCCCGTCCTCCAAATCTCACCCTAAATCCCAGGTCCTAAACCCTAAACCCTACCCCTTCAGACGTTAAACCCCAAGCCCGACTAAGCCTCCTGAAGCTTGGCAGCAAGTTCTGTCTGCAAGGCAGCGTTCTGCCTTTGCGCAGCCTTCACGGGGTGGGTTGGGCTTTTCGTAGTTCACAGTACCATAGGAAGGAAAAAGCCTTTTTACATCAAGAGCTTAGGCCACAGGTTGTGCTTGGGGGCTCTACAGGGCATAGAAGAGAGTTAAGAGAGATCAGGGTTTAGCATTCGGGGTCTGGCGGGTAGCTTAAGGTCTTCCTATGCTAGCCGCAACTAGGCTTTTTAGTTAGTCCTAACCATCCCTGTGTAACCCGAGATAGGCAGGAACCTGGGAGGATAATGCACGGTTTAGGGTTGAGGGNNTTAGGTTAGTATAAACGGGACCCATGAACTTTGCAAGGCCGAATCAGTCGAACCTGAATGGCGCTCGTCGCGGCGGAGGCCTTCTCCTGGAAAAAAACACGCGGCAGGGAAAGTAGAATCCCTTACACAGAATTCCTAAGCCCTTTAAAAGCCCGGTATACCGTTACAATCCCTTTCAAGGCGTCCTTCAGGAGTATCCCTTTTGAACCCTAAACCCTGAAC
>CAJNIZ010009451.1:0-13364 GCA_905231905.1 Symbiodinium pilosum
CATTACCCTAGGAAGAAAAAAGGGTCCTTTTACATATCCCAAAAAGTATAAAAGGATCCCTAATCCCTATAATACCGAGAGGGTCCAAATGTACAACTATTAGGGAATTAGGCCCCAAAATACCATACTATAGAAGGAATTACGGGTCCCAATTCCCTAATGGTTGTATATGTGGACCCTTTGGGATAGCCTTAGAATATCCCTATAGTATCCCTATATAACCCCTGTGTCCCCCTTCAAAGGATCCCTAGCATTGATCCAGTCACCTGGGTCTGCGGGTTGGAGGCCTGCATTTGCGCGGAGGCCTGCCGCTGGGTTTCCGCTTTAGGACATAGGGTTTAGGGTTGTAGGATTTTGGGATTGGGTTTAGGGTTTAGGGTTTAGGGTTTAAGGTTTAACCTCAAAAGTATCCTGGGAATCCAAAACTACAAAGAAGACGCACTTGCGGCACTAAAGCCAATGAATCTTACCTCCTCTCGGCTATTTGGATCTCTGAAGGTTAGTAGGGAAAGTCCTTGGCCACAAAAATATGAGCTAATAGTCTAAACTCCTAAAATCCCCCGTAATAGTCCCCTATATGATCCCCTAGATAACCCCCTTTAAGGAGTTTAGCCAATAACTCATACAAGGCAATTCTCTTTTGTGACCGTCGGGTTTGTACCCAAGGGTTTGGATCTCTGACCCAGCGAAAACAGCCCATAGGGTATTTGGGACCTCAAGCCAACCACTGCAAACCTTTCGGGTGCAAAGTTTAAGTCTTTAAACCCTAAACCCTTGGTAGGGAAGAAGGGGGTTTAGGTTTACAGCCCAGGGTTTAGAGAACGAATTCCACGGGTGCTCTTGGGGTTTAGGGTTGAGGGGGTGCTTACAAATCCCATGTCCGCGTAGGCCTCATACCTAACTTCTGGTGCCCTCTCCGTAATTTTTACCGCCCCACCCCACCCGGTAAGAAATAGCCCCAATAAAGTACAAGCCTGTAATGGGTGGAGTATTCATGATTGCGGGGGGCGGTAGGGGTTCATTGTTGCAGAGGGGACTGGTCACAAGTCATAACTGTCAGCCCGTAGACCCTAAATCCTAAGCCCTAAATCCTAAATCTTGAACCCTTAACCCTAAACCCTAAATCTGAAACCCTAAGCCCTAAACTCTAACTTTCCGTGCCTGTCCGCTCTGAACGCTGCCATGGTCAACCACAGCCGCCGTGACCTCTGCTGCCGTTGCAGCCACAGCCACAACCTTGAAGCTTGCATTTAGGGTTCAGGGTTAAGGGTTTAGGATTTAGGGTTTAGGTTTTAGGGTTTAGGTTTCAGGATTTAGGGTTCAGGGTTTAGGATTTAGGGTGTAGAGTTCAGGGGTTAGTGCTTAGTGGTTAGGGCTTAACCCAAAAGCCTAAACCCATATACCCCAAACCCTGGTAAGGGTTTAAGGTTTGGGTTTAGGGTTTCCGGCTCAAAGTAGCCGTCCTTAAAGGAGTTTCATTCAGGGGCCAGGATAGCTTCTAGGATTGTTTGTGGGCAACAGCTACAATTAGTGCAATGACCCAACTTGAAGCGATAAAATCGGAAATGATAGGGCGGTGCAAAAAAACTGTGAGCACAATTTGGGCAGTGGCCCACAACGAGGATTATGGCATATTGGGGTCTATTTTGGGCCCCTACGTGTGGAACCCTGCACAGCTTGCTAAGCGAATTTGCAACCTTCCTTGCTCTCTTAGTCTTCTTTGAATAGTCTTAATCATTTTTGAAAAGTCCTGGGTAAAGACGTCATGGTAGCAGCAGCAGCAGCAGCAGGCATGGAAGTGGTGATGTCGGCAGCATGTGTGGTGGTCGTGGGAGGAGGTGGAGCAGGAGCAGCGAACTTTTTTGTGCAGGACTGGCAATAGAATTGCAATGGTGGCACTGTGGTGGGGACTCAGGGTCTACGACACAGAGCGAGGGTCTAATTAAATGTCATCTGCTTTTGGAAAAAAAAAAGGTCCTCATGTGGGGGGTTGTTCAAAATTATTGTTCCTGATTTGAGGGCCTAGGGCCGCACGTGTGCGAAGCTTGCGTAAGATTGCACGCGCAGAATCCCCCGCTGAAACCCTTTTGCGTCGGGCAAGACGTAAGAGACCATAGCCTGCATATGCAACTCTTGTGCGAAGATCGGGCCGGGCTTACGCGTAGCTTGCACGGGCAAACCCGTTTCACCACTTGCTTCCCTCAATAAAAACAGACGAACTTTGTTCTTACAATGCACATGTACTACAAATAACGATCTCATCGCGTGCATTAGGATCTTAGCAGAATCTGCACTATTGCGCGCACCCGCAGCAAGCCTAAACTGATTAAGATTGGCAACTCATCCGATAAAAGTACCGTTTCAAGCCCTAGGTTCCCAGTAACCCCATAAATATAAGGGTACCCTTTTTCCTTCTGTTCTGCTTTAACAAGGAGGCCCCAAAATAAAAAGGCAAAAAGGGTACTACTGGGGTCCGTAGGGATGATGAGGGAGCGGTCCATTTGATCGGTATGCAAGGCTGGTTTCAAAAAAATCGCATAGCTTGCCTGACGAGTGCGAATTTCTGCTGCAGACTCAGTTTATGTGTAGGCACATAGTTCAAACCAGCAAAGTGTGAGCAAAGGAAGCCATGCCTCCGCAAACTGATAACAGCAGTTACAGTAATCACATAGAATCGCGTAGAACATAGGGAAAAAAGAGGTGGAACATGAGCGCATGCCAAGGCACAGCAGCAGCTCCTGCCGTCACTGAAACATCTGCTAGAGCAGTTGCCGTCAAGGGCTCTGGGGCGCTCTCTGTAGATGCCGCCGCCATCAAGGTCAAGATCTCACTATGCTTTGGGCTTCATATCAGGCACAGAGGCACAGCGCGGCAAAATTGACACATGCTCAGACATGATCTGCACCCCCCCCCCCCCTCCGCCCCTGCTAGGGAGGACATACAACATCATTTTATGCATGTATAAAACACATGTGCATACATCTCTAGCTCCATGTATGAATGCATAGACAGCATTTATATACACAACCAAAATTTACACTTTTTTCGTCATACCTCATGGAAGAAGATGGACACGCCTATGATGTATTTCTGTGGGCTTGACATGGTCACAATATGGTCTCGTAGGACGCTTCCTATTGCAACAGTTGATGTAAACAATCCTGCATGACCTTAGTGTACGAATACTCCCTCACAAAGGAAGATCCTAGCATAATCTATGGCATATTCATACCTTGCTATTCTACCTTAATTACTTCTCTGCCTTAATTCCCACGGGATATCAAGTACTTCGGGTCATGCAAGATGTTTAGTATCAACCGTATTCTACAGCATGCCAGGCGTTGCACCTTCTCATCGCGGAACCACCTTCGCTGTCAAAAAAGGACAGGAGAACCGTGGAGCATAGAATCCTTACTCTTATGGCACGGTTTAGGGTTTAGGGTGGCAATTCCTCTGAACGTTGTCATCCCAATACTATAGACCCCCCAAGAAAATACTCTGGTCCTTATCGCAGGTACCAGCAAGAAGGGTTCCTATCTGTTGGAACCCCGTTTTGAGGACTATAATATTGTTGTCGGAGTGTGAGTCAGTCCTGGGAACACTGCGCCTTCTGGCTCAGGAGCGAATTTAGGGTTTGGGGTTTGGGGTTTAGGGTACAATAGTATTCCCCCAACTATGGTATATCAAGGTTTATTAGGGTATGTTATCGTACTTTAGGGAGCACTTTAGGCTGATCAAAACACTACGCAGGTAATTTGACCCTAAACCCTAAACCTCAAACCCTAAACCCTAAACCCTGTAGTTTGATTACCCCGACTTTTGCTCAGGCCGGGGCTGCACGGCTCCTTCCCACAACCTCTTCGAGGTGCGGTAGCGCCTAAGCTGCATGCGTGTCAGTCCCCTTCTACTCCCTGGTGCTTAGGAGGGAATGGGGGAATGGATCATGAGGATTAGTATTGGGGATTATATAGGGACTACTATAGGGATCCATTCCCCCATTCCCTAGTAAGCACCAGGGAGTCTAGTCTATGGAGCAAGGCAAACCTCAACCCCAAACCGCCATTTCTTGAGCTGCTCGTTTTTGTTGGCCGTTGCATACAGTAGAATGAAGGTCCTTCATGTCACAAATGGGCATCTCTAGCTAGTGGCTTTGACAAACACCCCAGGGGTCATTGTCGCTGTCTCAAGACAAACCCGCATCCAGGATTTGAAGGCGAATGGTTTTAGGGGTTTAGGGTTCAGGGATTAAGGGAACTCAGGGATCCAAAAAAGCCCAATGTAGGTAACATTTACAGACTTTAGGGCCTAACATAGGTATTATTTGTATACTTGGATCCTTAATCATTTCCACAACCCTAGACCCTAAATCCCACAGAGTAGTTTCCATCTTATCTTCCATTATCCCAATATATCCCCAAAATTACTCTTGGAATGGATGGACCTAGAAACCCCCTGCGTGGGGGTGGGGGCGGCGGTGCTGGGAAACCAGGCCTGAGACGGGACCCAGAGAAGTTCAGGGCATCCTCACGGTCCGCATACCTTAGGGTTTAGGCTTTAGGGTTTAGGGGGTTAAGGGTGTAGGGGTTAGGGGTTTAGGGGTTTAGGAGTTCAAGGTTTAAGGGTTTAGCGGTTCAAGGGTTTAGGGGTTTAGCGTTTAGGTTGGGTACTGCCCCCCCTTCAGTAACAGTTGGATAATACTTATAATAGGGTTATATATAGCCCTTAATAGGACCCCTAAAATAGACTGTTACTGGGTGGGGGCAGTACCCAACGTTTAGGGCTTAGCGTTTCGAGGGGGTTAAGAGTGTAGGGGTCAGGTGTTTAGGGTTCAGGGTATCCCACAGTAATGGAGAGTCAAATGGACAAGAAAATGGAAACAGGGGGTATATAGGGGATTTACTGGCCTTGGGTTAGCTGGGAGTGAAGGAATGGAAAAGAACATGGAAACTACTATAATGGGTTATATAGCAACTACTAAGGGATCAATGCCTTCATTCCTAGCTCAGTTTGGCTTTACTTGCTGGTTGTTGGCTGAGAAGGAAGGAAACTGGACAATGGAAAGTACGATATCACTGAAGGATATAGTTACCCTGAACCCTAAATAGTAGTTTCCATTTGATTTTCCACTATCCCAATATAACCCTGATATAACCCTAATATTACTCAATGGGTACCTATGTCCCCTAATCATTAAACCCCTAAACCCAAAGGCCTATAAGAGCTACTGTGGGAATCCGTCCCTCGATTCCCTACTCACAACCAGCAATTTTGGGTTCAGGGTGGGTGGTTCCGCATTCACGTCGGTAGGTTATTGGCGCTTTGTTAAGCACATGCTGGGCGGCAAGTGGAACACGTGCTATGCAATTTGCCAGGTTTGATTTAGAGCTGCCATGTGCAGATAGTGTTGTGAGTGAACGCAGATATCTATATCTATATATATATATATATATAGTGTCAGTGCTTTTGCATGGATGGTGTGCCGGGGCAGTAAGCCAAGTCTGCCCACATATAAGGAAGACGAATATCATGATCGCTTTGTAAGTGGAAGCTGTGCCAGGAGTGTATCCTACATCACAGACCCTGGTATGACAAATCCAGCTCGGGCAAACCAGATATCTTCCGCTGTTGACTGTCTGCGATGTAGCCCGTACTTCAAACAATGTGTCATATGAGTTCTCAACAGTCCTCTCCATAGAGGCTCCAACATTGAGAGGCCATGTTCTGATGATGACGGCTTGCGAGACGTTACGTTACGACCACTAATGCATCTTTTTGCCAAAGCACAACTCCCTGGGCTTGGATTGCGTGTAATTTACAACTACTGCCTGCATTGCCTAATCCTACTACACCCTCATGTGATGCCGGCCTGCCCTCGGGCTGTAGATTATCCGAACACCATCTCCGGTGGCCCCGCATCAAGAGTGTATTTGGGGAGGGTTTAGGGACTTAGAGTTTGCAACAGTTGACTTCCAGAGTGTGCGCGACGCAGCCCTTTTGGGACCACTGCAAGAACTTCCCAGCTGACAAACATTCCACGTCAATGCAATATAAACCGCGACATACTATAGCGCTTATGATAGGGACCCAACTGGTTATATTGGGGTAATATTAGGGTTAGAGCAGCACATCGATGGATAGAAGGGTAGCTGATGTTGATAGTAAGTGAATATCAACCCAAACCCTGTTAGATGAATAGGCGGCGATAAGAGTTCCCTCTGGAGATGGACAGCATCAAACATCCTAGGTCAGGATTTCCTCAGCATCAAACAGTACGCAGGAATTCTGAAGCGCCCGGAAAAGTACAAGAGAGTTATATGCTGCATCCTATAGGTCCTATACAATGCTCTCTGACTCTGACTCTATATCCCTACGTAGGTTCCCTACGTAGGTTATGAGAAAAAAGTATAGGGGTAGGTTTCAACATGATCTCCTACATAGTCCTTCCAGGAGGGAACACTGTAATCCCCAGATCATCCTTCCACGTCACAATGAAGTCAGGGGAGTGTACTGCAGCGGCCTAGATAATTGCTAACAATGGAGAATCGAATGGAAAAGAAATCAAATGGAACACCTGGGCTTATGTAGGGGAGAGTATCCAGCATCATTGCCGATATCCTTTTGGAGGTCTGTTTCAAGTACCCTGTATACCGTTCTCATGCAAGGAAGTTTGGACCATAATATCGGTAATTCTTTACGCCCCTATGATATACACCCAAATTTGAATGCAAACCCTAAACCCTAAGCTCTAAACCCCAAAGCCCCTAGAAGTCCAAAGGTAAGTCTGATGCTGGACATCCGCAATTACGCCGAAGCTGAAATCTGGCGGAACCTGGCAACTGGCAATGAATATATTTTTTAATGGACTTGTGACTGAAGATAGGGTTCATTTGGAGCAGGATTTAGGGGGTCTATCAAATCAATGTTTTTGTGGGCTCATACCTGAGGATAGGGTTTTTTTGGAGTAGGATTCAGAGCCTCTCTCATCACTCTGAGATATCCTGGAAGCATGACACGTTCTGATTGTGACGCTCCTCCCCAACAGCCAGATGATCAAGACCCCCCGAACTAAGTTTGCGAAAAGATGTTTGGGGGCGACTGGATAGGAGTAGAGGGAGGGCAGATGTCCTAATTCCGGCCTTACTCTCGACTTTCGTAACTGGGTCCTTGTTGGGATTCTGTAGCTTCATGCATCTTACTATTCAGGAACAATCGCTCTGACTCTAGTCGGTGGCCTTTCGATTATCCGGTTCGAGAATTCTGCCCGGAACAGGGGCCATTGCAATTACTCGGTATGGTGTTTAGCTAGGAATGGGGGAATGGGGTCGTGGGACAAATCTAAAGCTTATCTCGAGGTGTAGAAATAAGGACTTCTACAGAGATCTCTTCCCCAATTAATTCCTCATTCAGCTTGCGTAAGGTTATCGTCCTGATTCTGCCCTTTGCAAACATTAACAAACTGTGAAGCGTGCCGGTATCACCTGCTAGTACTGGCTGGTATATCCGAATTATTCTCTTCATTCATCACTCCATGTCTGCTGCTACCAGCACCATCATGGGCAGCAGTAGTAGTAGTAGTAGTAGTAGTAGTAATAACCACGGCAGTGGCGGGGGCAGTCATAGTGATGGTGGTGATTAAAACCAGGAGGAGCACGACGTGGACTAGGACGAGGGCAAGAGAACGAGAACCTCGACTACGACGGCGACTACTGCTGCCATTACTCCGTCTCACCTCCGCCTCCACTAGAAGCCTATATAACCCTATAATATAGTAGTGTCCATTTTATTTTCTGTTCAAGCTGCCTGTGCAGCTCATAGTTCTCCCACCCCAACTGCCAAACTTGAAGCCTGAGAAACTGAACCTCGGAAGCCACTGAAGATCTAGCATTAAGCTGAGTCTGACGCCGTGCTTGACGCAGGGCCCTTTTTGCGCTTGTGCGATCCATCCCTTCACATCCCATTGCGTGCACTATCGGTGCGCTAAGCGGACTACGCAGGCTGTGCTACTTGTGGGCTGTGCCTACCATGACCGTCTCAGCAGAAACGCCAAGGCACAACCCGAAATCCAAGCAGCCGTTACAACCTGCGACCCTTTACATCCACAAGAAGCTACATTCCACACCCCCCGCTTTGCGAGCTGGCGGATGCGAGCAACGACACATAGGAATGTCGCCGCTTTTCATATGAAGTGCGAACAGGCTACTCCATGATCTCTACGTCAGCTGCGCGCACAGCCAACTTGACACCCCTAGGTGTGTAGTAGCACTGTCCATCCAACGTGTCCCACCAACACCCATCTCGAGGTTCATCTGAAGGGTGCCGGAACTTCACATATATGTAGTCCACGCCTGACCTGAACCAGCGAACGTCCCACTCGGGCAAAGCAGCCTCGAGGACTACTCCCTGCCAACCACTGTCCACGAAGTACTCATTAAGACGGTCGAGCCATCCGCAAACATCCCTCATCATCCGCACCCGGGTGCCTGGAGCAAGCTGCGGCGACGCTGCCGCGTGGTCCCTTGTTACGGTTGAGGAGCAACCCCCCGCGTCAGTGGCACGTGGAGTAACATCATCCATCTCTGTCACCAGGTGGGGTTGCGCTTCCACATCTGCAGCTGTTTGCACGCAAGACTCGCAAGTCTCTGGCACGCGCACATTTGTCGCAGTCTTGTCGACGGGAATAGACCCTCTGATATGATTGTTTGCTGCTTTTGGCATGTCAAGCGGAGTTTCTGCAGACCGTGGCGTTTGCAGCTGCTCAAGCGGGAGACCGGCTTGCTGCTCTACGTTGTCACCGCTGCCCACCTCCTTTACCGTCTGCCCAAGTCGTAGAGCAAGGCTCTTAACCTGTTCAAGTTGCCTGTGCAGCTCATAGTTCTCCCACCCCAACTGCCAAACTTGAAGCCTGAGAAACTGAACCTCGGAAGCCACTGAAGATCTAGCATTAAGCTGAGTCTGACGCCGTGCTTGACGCAGGGCCCTTTTTGCGCTTGTGCGATCCATCCCTTCACATCCCATTGCGTGCACTATCGGTGCGCTAAGCGGACTACGCAGGCTGTGCTACTTGTGGGCTGTGCCTACCATGACCGTCTCAGCAGAAACGCCAAGGCACAACCCGAAATCCAAGCAGCCGTTACAACCTGCGACCCTTTACATCCACAAGAGGCTACATTCCACATTTTCCATTATCCCTATAGTACCCTATACTACCCTATATTACCCTTCTGCTGCTGCCGGCGCTGCAGCCGTGGTGGTTGTTGTGATGGTGGCCAGCTTCGCCGCATGCTCTGCCAGGAGTGACTGAGACTTGACAAGTCGTGTCACGCGGCTTAGGAGTTGTTACGCATATCCCTGCGCCGTGGCTAATAGCATCTATACCAGGGATCGTGATTTGAAGAAACCACCCCCTAGACCCTACATCCCATAGCAGACAAACCCTAAACCCTCATTCCTATACAAACCTAAAGCCTAAACCCGAAATGCTATTCGGTGAGCCTCGCTGGCTCGCCGAATCGCGCGTGACCTTGCGTGCAGCCTGAACATGCAGAAAGAAAGTGGACTTTTTACTTGCTATGTGTCTTTACATATATTTCTACATACTTCAATGTATGTAGATGCATATGCTTTTGGTTGCGTAAGCTTGTGTGTGTAGACTTATACAGGGCTCATAAGAAGAGCTGAAGGTCCTTTGAGGACATGAATCTAGGATCCCGCAGGTCTACAAGGACACATGTAGGGGAAACTATTGGGGTTATAATGGGGTTCCGTTGGGATTATATGGAGATAATGGAAAAGAACATGGAAACTACTATATTGTCCGTGGTTTAGGGCTTTGGGGTTCAAGGCTTCGGCATGGTAATTTCGGCAACCGGAAATCCTGCACAACTGCAAACATGCAGGGTTGCTTGAGGGAAATGACTTGCATTCCCAAATACCACAACATCCTTTAACCCCCCCAAACGATGGGTAGGTAACGGATGCTCGGAGATCTTCACTTAGACTCCGTCAACTGGCCTTCTAAGGGCCACTATCGGCAAAGTAGGGTGAATGCCCCCTGCTCTCAGCACTTACCAAGTCCAATGAACCCTCAAGTAGACCCCAAACCCTCAATCGCTGCGCAAATCCGAAACCGTAAGCCCCCAAATCCCAAACCCTCAACCCAAAATCTGGGAAATCCATACCATATTTAGCAGACCCCAAGAGTTTCTGATACTTTTCTACTAGTAATCCAGAACAATCTCTTAAACGTATCCCCTATGGTTGCTTCACTAGCAGGGCCCCGGCCCACATCTGGCTCCAATAAGCAATGAGACAACGCAGCTGGCACCAAAGTTGTAGCCTTGTGAGGGGGGGCGGGGGTTGGGCTGAAGGTTTGGGATTTCGGGTTGGGGATTCAAGGGTTTGAAGTTATGTAAGGGCTTGGGGGTTAGGGCTACCCGGTCCATTATGCAGATGATACCCATTTTGAAGCTATACTTATAGTCCTTCTTGGGCTTAGTATACTAGAACTCTAAGGGTCACATTTGGGGTTTGGGATCTGGAAGGCTATAATCCCTATATAACCCCTACATAAGCCCTATACTCCCTCAAGTTTCAATTTTCTTTTCCATATAACCCTACACCCTAAACCCTATACTAAAGTTTACCCTAAACCCTCAACCCTAAATCCTAGACCTTAAACCCTATACTAAAGTAGTTCGTAGGGTTTAGGAACCGGGCCTGAGATGATTCAGGATGCAGAGCCTTTGGAGTTAGAGCTTCGGGAGCTTTAGGATTTGGGACTCATGGTGCAGAATTCAGGTCAGCCCTAGGCCCTAAACCCTAAGAACTAAACTCTAAGCCCTAAACCCAAAGCCCTAAACCCTAAGCCCTAAACTCAAAGCCCTAAACCCTAAGCCCTAAACCCTAAACCCTAAGCCCTAAGCCCTAAGCCCTAAACTTTGGGATCTAGGCTTCACAATGTGGTGTCATAGAATGGGAGCTTCAAGTCTAAGACTGGGGGTTTGCTTGCTTCAACTTGCGGGCTTTAGGGTTGCCCTGTAAGGCTTGGGTTTAGGGTTTAGGGTTTAGGGTTCAGGGTTTAGGGTTTATGGTTTAGGGTTTAGGGTTCAGGACTTGCCCTGCAAGGCTTGGGCCTAGGCTTTCGGGTTAAGGGGGTAGGACCTAGGAATCTGGGAGTTGGAAATAAGGCTTTGGGATTTACGGGTTGCAGGATTCAACCTCTACCCCCTTATAACTGAGAATTACAGGGATTTACTGGGGTGACGTCAAACAAGTTAACTTTATATGCCATAGTACGGGTATATATTTAATGATAGGGTTGCCACATAATAGTTGCTTAAGTTAAGTTCCAGAACAGCAACTCCGTTTAAGGGTCCTAAGTGGTGCAGGATATTCTCCACCAGCAGTAGAGCTACAAATCCTTGAGGGATGGATGCACACAATAAGTATCATCGAGTGGACAAACCCCAAACCCTAAGCCCCCTCCAAGTTTGCAAGTTTGCCAGTCGAACAATCAATAGCACACATAGCACATTGAGGAGTCAAAGTAGCAATGGTTCTTGAGTATGAAAAACGCACTAACTACATCGAAGCCAGTAACCCGAAAGATCATTGCTTGAAGTTTCATGGGCTGGCATTCGTCTGGCCATGAGTCCCCTATTGCAAGTCATAACTGCAGTTATCCTGATGATAAGCCCTAAAAGTCTCGCATGTGCCTCCAGAAAGTAGAACCTCAAGCAAGAGCCCACGGGCCTGCTTTAACAAAGAGAACCATGGGTTCCCCTACTACCACATTCAGGGATGATTAGGCCCCACTACGGTTGATTGAGGGGGAGGGGGGTAGTCAGGAAACCCATGAGAAAAAGGCCACTCCAATCTCAACAAATGCGGAATCTAGAGAAAGCAGTTTCCAAAAACAGGCTCCAATTATATACACCCACAAAACCATTCTACTCCTCATTATGGGAACCCAGCAAAGGAATCCCTAGCTTTTTGAAAGAATCAAAAGACCATACTGCTTGAATGAACTGATTTGTCTTAGTAGGAATCATTCGAAATGCTCTGCTTCATGGAATTTTCGGTGCATCTCCACCACTTGGCCCCTACACTGTAAGGCATCGTAGGGGAATGTTGGGAACCACGCTTGATACTGACAATCCTGCATGACCCTCGACAGCTACTGTTATACATGATTCCCAGCACGTAAGCTACTGAGGATCATGCAGCGCTGAGGCTATAGCCCCTAAACCCTAAACCCTGAACCCTAAGCCCTTGGCCTTTACTTGAAGCCGTAGCAGAATGGCAATGTGGCAAATAAGCTCCTTTCGAGACAGATGCCAGGCATGGGTTCATGCGGAAATCCAAGTTGATAAGCGGCAGGTCCGGCTTAGGGTTTAGGGTTTAGGGGTGGTATTGTTCGGTTTAGGGTAGGTCATGTGACAACATTCACCGATGGCGGTTTCCATAAATAGGGGGACCTAAATATAGACCCCCAAATACTGTACTCCTTATTATAGGGAACTGCAAAAACGCACACCGAATTTCGAGAAACCCGAAACCTAAACCCTAAACAATCCCTACATGACCCTGTATAACATTATACAAGCCTATATATGCCTGTACATATCCCCTCTAGGGAAATTCCCATATCCTGAAACCCTTAAGCTAATCAGGTAAAGGCTTGGTCCGCCGAGTTGACGAGCACGCTATGTAGGTAGAGGATTAGGGTTTAGGGGTTTAGAGTTTAGAGTTTAGGGTTTGGGCCGAAGATTCCCATGATTTACTGGGTTGCTGTAAAGCAACTTGAGATAAGGTACCACCTCAATCTGGGTATATAATAGATGATAGGGTTTCCGTATTATAGTTACCTAACCCTAAACCCTAAACCCTAAACCCCCGTTTCTTAAAGCAACCCGGCTTCGGGTCTGGGGCTTCCAAAAAGCCGGGTCCCTTACAGCGGGGTCCCAGTAACAAGGACACCAACAATCATCTCTAAGGGATTTGAAAAAACCAGTAGAAACCATAATTTCAGCTGAATGAATATTAGGATTGTTGGTAACAGAAATGAACAATTATTTTCAGGAACCTTGCAGTCATGGCGGTAAGCGTTTTCCATGAATGATACCCTAAACCCTACACCAGACACTTACCCTGTGCCCCATAATTTGCTCAGGAAACATTCTGATCAGTAACACTTCGGAGTTTGCCAAAATACCGTCCAGATATAGTCCCCCCTAAGTTGGTATATGGGGATCTGATTTTCATCTACCCAAAGCCATATTCTTTCTACTTAAGGGGGACTATAAAGCCCAAACTCTAAACCCTAAACCCTAAATAGTAGTGGGCATAGCTTTTTTTTAACCCCC
>CAJNIZ010009452.1:0-13364 GCA_905231905.1 Symbiodinium pilosum
CCCCCCCACCCCCCACCCCACCCCTTTGACAAGAGCCACCTACCCACCTCCCCAAACCGAAGCGCAAAATCCTAACAAACCCCCAAATCCTCACGGTCCCCCGTAAAGTAGATGGCATATGCGGTGTATGGGGAACTTGCTATACTTTACCAAAAGCCATGTTCTATCTACTNNCTTAAGGGGGACTCTAACCCTAAAGCCTCGCCGAACTCACCCACCTCCAAGACACCTCATGCACCAAAAGCCTGAAGCATTCAGGAAAACACTGACCCTAAACCATAAAAAGGCTGGAACCTGGAGCCATACACCTGACCCACTGCGCTGGAAGGCCCTAATTCCCGTCAATGCAGACACAATCCTGGAAGCTTGGGACGAGCAGGACAGAAAGGGCCAAATGTAGGCGCCCAAAAACCCTAACAGCTTGTGCTTGTGTCGAAAAATCTCCTCAACACTCACTTGGACCTCAGACCCTTAACCCTTTGGGATTCCCTAAATTATGGCCTTTTGAGGACCATTATTGTGGCAGGAGCTGCCCGCTTCCACTCCCCAAAACCTTAAATCCTAAACCCACTGCCCCTATCAGTTCTACAGTCTAAAGCCTTCGGATAAGAAGTACCCTTGTAATGTAAAGCCATAATTCTTATCCATATCCTTTCAAGGTCTATGTCGCGTACTGTGTGCACACAGGGAATTTAGGGCCATGATAGCAATAATTATTTAGCCTCCCTGACAGTTCAAATCCCTACAAACCTCCAAACCAACCCCATTTTCCAATTCATCTCCAGGTTCCTTTCCATTTGATTCTCCAGCGATAGACATTTGATTGCCGTAATTTGTTCAGGGTTTAGGATGTAGACTCTAAACCCTAAACCCTAAACCTAGGGTTTGTTATACGCCGGGCAGGGCCAAAATGACATCTAACGGTTGGCCTTATGGCAGTAGTGATGCTGGCGTGCGCAAAACAAACATGCAAGTTACAAGCATAATCACAGTCTTCAGCCAGTAAGTCTTAAGTGGTAGCAGTGGAGCTGAAATGTAGCCAAGCAGTCACAAATTGAATGAGTCCAATTTCAAAAAACAAGCCTACCAGCTAACATATGTGAAAATGGGCGGCTCCAGCGCATTAGTCTCAGACATCAAGAAATTCATCCCCAGCTGTTTACTATTACGCTTTCTTGTGTACTAATCACCCACACCGACAGAGCACAGGTCTCCATTTTAGATTGAGGTCTCACAGCTTTACGATCTTATCTAGACGTACAGTTTTTAAGGTTGGCAGAAACTTTCCTTGACGGCTTACAGCTTCGGATGTGTTTCTCTAAGCCAAAAATAATGCAGAAGCCTGAATAGCTATTTGAACTAGACTCATCATGATACTAGTAAGTATTCATCATAGCCCCAGAAAAACATCTTGAAAAAAACGGCGTCCATATCATTTTCCACTTCCTTTTCCATGTGATTCTCCATTCTTGGGGGGTAGTGACCTTAGACCCTAAACCCTAAACCCTAAACCCCAGTGACCTTATAAAATCCAAATAATTTGGGCCCGTGTACTTCTGCAGCCCAAAGAACTACAACCCACAAGGCTTTGGAAGTTAAACGAAGGCGGTTAAAGTTTGGTGGTTTGGGTGTTGGGTTTAGGGTTTATAGCCGCTTAGCCATTACCCCGAGCCGCAGCCAAAAGGGTCATGGCCAACTAAATGGGTGGTTGTCAAAATTATGGTCCCTTTTTGGGTCCTTATTATAATACGGCACCTAATATTTAGGGTACCCAAAAAGGGACCATAATTCTGACAACCACCCAAATGGGCTAGAAATTGTGCAGTAATTTTCATGTGTTCGTCAAGAAGGATTTAAATCCGGGCTTGCATAAACAGAGGGCCTGCCTGTCTGGCTTGCTGTTAAGGAACTTAGAATAAGTTACCATAGCGGGTATACCATATATCTATATATAATGAATAACAGGGTTCCCCCAATATAGTAACTTGAATTAGGCTCCTTCACAGCAACCTCACTGTAGATTCTGCAACTCTATCATTCTTCTTCATCGCCGTCGCGTAGGAAAGGCTGGTAGAGGCGTTTAATCCCCTCCCCCTAACATTAAACCCCCAGCCCTAAGGTTTCGGGCTAAGTCTTTAGGATATGGACCCTCCCCTAATATTAATTACTCCCGGTATGTCGGATATTGTAAAATATTCGGAGTATTTAATATTTGGGGGGCGTTGGGGGATCTAATTTTGAGGGGAGATGATTTTTGAACTACTCCGTACAATCAAGTTGCAATCCACGTGCCTTTGCAGACATTACAGCACTGCCTCACTGTAGGCACCAGGAATCACAGAGCTGAGGTTTGACCCAAAACGCTCAGTCCCACAAGCCCCACAACCCGCAAAGTGCACGGCTTCATTTCTTTCTGACGGCCCAGTCGCGTGTGCAATCTCTTCAGGCTACTTTGACCTGTTGCACACCAGCACAAAGTCCAAAGACCACCACAAAAAACGTGCAGACCCCTACAAGCCCCACTCAAACCCCAGAAGTAATCTCGTAGGCTAATCGCCCTTTGATGGGGCCTGCGTCATTACTTTATCTACTCTTGGGGTTTAATTTAGAGCCCGAGCCCAGAATCCCAGAGCAGAAACAGTAAACAGTACAGCCTCAAACCGGTCAGGAAGTTATCTGCAGAATTGCTTGCCAGTTACTACTGGATTACGAGCCTGTACAACATTTCCTAAATCTAGGGCCTCTCGCAGCCCCCCCGAAGCCCCACCCGAAACCCCGACCGCCAGGAACACAAAGAGATACAGGACATCCGGAAGGAAACGCAGCAGGCATCTCGTGGTGCCAGCATAGAGATGCTTGGCTATTGGTTTCTGGTTGAGGCTTTGGGGTTTAGGCTTTAGCGGCTTTAGCGTTTAGGGTTTCCATTTGAATTTTGGGGTTGAAGGTTTCCAGGTCTTCTAATGTAAGGTGGGGCCTAGAGACACCAAGTACCGTAGAGCCCAATTACCCACAAACAGGACCTACACAGGCCTTGTAAGTGTGGGAGGTCCTGGAATTTGGTGTGTTGTTAGACTGTTGTTTTTCATTTTTGCGGTTTTTATGGTCAGACATTTTCCTTAAAGCAGGGTTTGGACATGGAGTTCTCACAGTCTCAACGAGTCTTAGCTGTTTTCGTGGCCCCCACGTTCACTGATAGTGGTGTAGCAGGAATTTGCAGTGGCGGTCGGCTATTAAACCCTAACATGTAAGCCCCCTTTAAGGTTTGAAGGTGAGGGGTTGCATTTTGTAATTTCGTTGCCCATTCGCGATATGACTGTCATGCAGGTGTTCGGCTACACCAACCCTAGGGATCCAAATAGCCCAATGTGGCTTAGGTTTTATAGGGTTTAGGGTAACATTCACAGACATTAGGACCCACTGTAGACATTGTTTATACACTTGGATCCCTACGGCCAAGTCTTGTGGTTGGGTCGCGAACTTCTGGTTGCCATTGCACCAGTGCTTCTGTTACAAGCGTGTTGCTCAGGACCACACGCCCCAAAACCCTTAAACCCTAAACCCCTAAACCCTAAACCCCTAAACCCTAAACCCCTAAACCCCTAAACCCTACTGGGGTCTTAGGGGTTGGTGTGTTTTTCATCGGGTTTCGGGTTGAGGGTCTTGTGCTGAGATCTTGAGCTGTTTGCATGTGGAAGTCCAACTGCAAAATATAGAGCTCCAAGCCTACCGAGAGACCACGCGGTTAGGGTTTAGGGTACCAGGTGTCCAGTCTAGCAGCACAAAATCTCAACCCTACCTGACAAAACCCTAAGCTTCTAATCCGATTTGTCAGGCTTCTACGGGGTAGCTTCTCAAACTGGGATGTAAGTAATCCCCATGCAGACTGAGTTTGTAGAAGGGTATTAGAGTCTATAGAGTCTTGGGCCGTCGTACATGTTAGGAAACCTTCTTTATAAGCCGCGCAAGTAAATCAAGTCAGAGGCCCTTTTATAGTGGTTTTGTCCTTTGCACCTACAGGCTGTAGACGCGAAAGTGTGTTACATGTTGAGGGTTTAGGGTTTAGGGTTAAAGTTTAGGCCTTAGGTTCCAGTATAACGCTGTGACTGCAAGTCTGTTCAGGAGCGAGGGCACGCCCATTTCAATCCCAACGCGCATCGATTCTGGGAGCGTGTTTCAGTTTGCTGCAAAGCTCAGGATAAGGTTTGCGTCATCGGGTCCCGTCCTGCTACATTGACCTACTTTTTCCAATACTTAAGCCCGTATGGGAGGTTTGGAACATGGACGCGGCGGAATCCGTGAGTGGTACCCTACCACACCCCCATGTCATAACATGCCTATATCAATATGTCAGCAGATTACAATACAATGCTATCGTGCTACATGCTGTTGCAAATTCAGTGGTTCTTTGTTGGCGCCAGAGGGTTCGTGGTGCAGCCTTGGCAATCTGCCGCATTCACAGGGATTTCGGGGGTCGCTCATGTTGCGTACGATGATACTTCCTGAGAAGGGCTGTGACTTATATTGTTTGCCGCAGCTGAAGCAACTGCTTGTCTAGATGTTCAGAATGTGCACCTTGTTGGCTAAAATCTCTGGATGTGGAGGTCGCGTTCTTGAGCGCCTTGAACTTGATTTTCCCAAACCTGCAGCACCCCGAACCCGTGCATCCACCAACAAAACCAGATATGGACAAGTTGGAACAAAAGTGCAATGCGAGACACGTCAAAAGAAGCATCGTGAAGCCTCGCGCTGCAAGACCCTGAACGCGCTAGACCCACAGAAGCCTGGAAAATCTAAGCTGCAGGGTTTGATTCAAAAGTGCTGACAACACGCGAAATGGACAGCCTCAAAAAGAACCGTGAAATTGTTGCAAGCAGCCCGAAGGATCTAAGGTTGAAACCATGGGCCCTTAGTATGGGCCCTTAACCCTGGGATCCTTATACACCTAGTATATACCCTGTATGTACCCTTAAGGGTCCCTACAATCCCCCTAAAAGGCCTAGGGGCCCATATTAGGGGCCCATACTTCCAACCTTAGAAAGGAGGTAAGTATCCATAGACGCAGAGGCCCATGGCTCTGGACCCTAAAATGCCTCATCTGAGCTATAGTGTAAACTCCTTAAAGGGGGGTTATATAGGGGAGGTTTCTAGGGGTATTAAGGAGGATACTAGGAGTGTAGACATAGCTCATATACCCAGGCCCATGCGCTTGAAGGGCTCGGCCTTGAATTTCATGGGCGAAAACCTCGGATCAACCATGGCGCTGTCATGGTTTTACTCGTTGGAGTGGGTTTCGGTTGATATGTGAAGGTTTCCGAAACAGGGGGTCCATAGTTGACGGTCCCCATATCAAGGGTTATAGTATATTGGGGTTAACAAGGGAGGCCCCAGGTTTCTGGAAGCTCCCACATGTTTTCAGCACTTCGAACCAACAAGCTTCAGAGAACCCTCAGCTCAGCCATCAGTTTCTGAAACATGGTTTGGATGTTGAGGGTAGGGAGAAAGTAGTACCATTAGTAGTTTTATTGCTCTTATTACTCTTATGACAACCATTAATCTTTTACTATCCACACTCAAGTGAAATTCGGCCCTCTCGGCGCTGCACGCTGAGATCCCTCAGCAGGCAAGCCCCTCAATCTTGAACTCCAAGCCACATCCTTGCCCCAAAGCCCCAAACCCTAAACCCTAAACCCTAAACCCAAACCCTAAACCTTCTTCTACCCAAAGTCTAAAGCTCCCAAGATGCCATTAACCCTTCCTGGAACCTGGCTGCAAACTTTTCTTGATCAGCTACCCTAGGTTTCCAAGTAGCCCAAGGCAGGTGCTGATCGCAGATTGAGATCCTTTGGGCCCAAAGTGGGCATCGTTCATGCACCTAAAGCACCAAGGATGGACTGAACCATGAGAACCGACACCGCAACATCCAGAGATTTTGTCCCCAGTAAGTAGTCTGGCCCGCTTACACCCCAACCAATTCATGAGCCCACTTACGGGAAGACGTCGTTCCTTCAGTCCTGAACCCCCTAAAATAGGGGCCTAAATAATCGCCAATATGATGGTTCCGTATTCCTTAAAGAACTATGGTTTATGGTACCTCAAATGGACCTCGAAATGATATTGGTAATTATTTAGTCCCCTGTAGTAACCCTGACTCCTACACCACGCATCCGCAACACAAGGATCGTGTGCACAATTTCCTGCTGTCCACGACATATGAGGCGAACGGCTTGGTTTTCATAATTCCAAACACACGTCTAGGGTTTGGGGATGATGCGAGCTTCCGGAAAGATTTAGAAGAAGATTTCCAGAGAAAACATCGCGGATTCTTTAGAGATGACAGTGAGATGACATGCAATCTGGAGATGAAAAGTTTGGAAGTCAAGGTTTGTCGGTGATGACTTTCAGGGAGTCCGGGAATTTTGGATGCAGACAAAATATCCCCAGCCTCGGCTGGCGGGGCGCGGAGCACACGAATAGTTCATGGTATGTAGTTCACACGTGGGGTTTAGGGTCGAGGGAGTAACGGAGGCAAGCCTCACTTCAGACGTGTTTGTTGCATGCCTGTTCAGTCCATCAGCCTCTAGTGAGGCAGTTCGCAAGCTTCGAGAGCCGCAGCCGGGCGGCGTTTCAGGGTCGGAAACTGTATGTCCCCAAGTGCATTTGGCCGCAACTCCCCGGATCCTGAATTTTTCCTGACCATATAAGAAGCTGGTCGACGTACACAGGGATTCTTGCTATACAGCATCTCGTGTCTCCTTCACATCATCCACATAGCGGGCGAGAAGAGCTATCTGTGGGAGGTTTATTACTCGCTTGAACTATTGAACCTTAAGCCGATGGGGGGATTGTGGTGAGGGCGGTGGGGAGGGCGGTGGGGAGGGGGGTGGGGAGGGGAGGGGGGGGGGTCGGGGGGGGAAATGCTCCTGTCACGTATTGCCGAGGCTGGAAGATGTGGGCCTTGCAGGGCATCCAGTCTCCTCATATCCCCAAGCTTATCTTCAGCTACCCTGAGAGAGAGGTTTTGGGGCCCAATGACGGTTTGGGCCCCAATGACCTGAGCATAACAGCTCGCGCTATGTGGCCTCGCGATACTGGACCATGTTCGAGTAGAAGTGCGCGTGCGTGCTCGCTAGTTGCAACCTCCTCTATATGTGGGAAACGGTGAAGCATAGAGGCGCTGAAGACCCCTCCCCGGTTCCCCACCACCCCCCCAATTATACCACCCCGCAGGATCCCCATGAAGCTAAGGGGTCGTTGGCGCTCCTTAGGGCTAAGGCGGCACATTGGAGGGGTGGTTGAGGAGATAGACCACCTCTCCTCGTCTTAACTCCTCGGGTGGAAGAGTGTTCAAAGAAGAGAACAGGATTGTACCACAAAAGCTTCAGGACTTCAAGTTGCTCCATGTAAGACGGAAAGAAGCAATGGATCCTACGAACCCCAGTTGTTCCTTAGTGGTCCTGGAAGCCTGCTGCAGCGGTCCATAGTTCACCCTCGCCAACCCGAAGTGATTAACCCCTGCAAACTAGCTGGAAATCCGTATGGGCCCCCCCAATTTCACTGTGGTCGTTGCAGGGCCCCATTTGGGCTTCTGTAGCGCAGCTTTGGGGGAGGGGGGGCGAGGGGGGTAGGGAGTCGCGGCTGTACAGAAAGAGGTTGCGCAACGAGTGCTTCGCGAGGATATAGCTTGGAAGGCTTATTCATGATTGTGTTTAGTTTCTTGGAGCGCCCTGATTAAGATTTGATTTACTTTTGCATGTCCCGGCCTTTCAAGTGGCAGCCTTAATCACAGCAGAGGTTTGGAGAGAGTAGAACGCCACACCACCCCAACAACAGGTATTCCCGTTAGTAGCAGTAGCCTGAGTATATAGCAGGACAATCTTTAGCAGACCGTGTTGCTGGTGGTTGCGGAGATGATTATGTTTAATGTCAATGAAGTCTTGAGACTCCCCTAAATCACGTCCGATGTTGATTTAAGATTTAGATAGCAGCAGTCGCTGGATAATCCTTATGTAAGAGCGACCCCCCAAACTCTCATCACAATCACAAAAGCTCCCCTCGGGTCCCTAAAGGTCACATCCCTCAACCAAAAGGGGTCTTGCGCGCACGTAGGGTACACGGAATGTTTCGAGAAGATCCCGGGTTCTATTTCCTGCGGTGTCGCTACTGAGGGGTTCGATGCTTCGATTTTGAGAGGCCCTCCTGGCCTGTGAGGTTTATGCCCATGCATAGCTTTCATATGCAATATGGGGTTTCCCAAAATTTAGGGGTACCTTTTTCGGGGTCCCCATAATAAGGATTATAGTATTTTGGGGTCTATACTAGGGTCCCCTTATTTTGGGAAATTGCAATATTGCTCTTTGCTTTAAAATCCAGTCAGAGGATTTCCAATTCTTGCGAGGTTTCAGATTCTCATTTCTTAGGTAGTGTGATTTCCTCTCATACTCTTCAAAAGTACCCTAAAGTCCTGATGCTCAGAATTCACAAATGGCTTGGAGTGTATCACCTGGGGTTTGCACTGAGCGGCCTAGCGGCCGAACAGTGCCAGGTCGACATCAAAATCCAGGTGAAATTTGCCGGAAGGTTATGCCTCTACAGCCTATGAACCCTAGCTAGACTTCCTGCCTGACATGCATGAACCCTAGGGATCCAAGTATACGAATAATATTTACGTTGGGCGCTGACGTCTGTAGATATTACCTGCATTGAGCAATTGGGATCCCGAGGGGAACACTTCTGGAATGCTCGGATCGCGTTCAGCCCCGTCCCCCCACCTGAACCCTATAAACTATAACCCCAGTATATACCCTATTATATCATAGTCGTTTCCATTTTCTTTTCCATTATATCCCCATGTAAGCACCTGCTTGCTGGGTGGAGGCCATCATGGCCTCAATTCTGGTTGCCAACATGCTCTCCAGCAGCAGCTGAGGGTTTAGGGTTTAGGGTTTAGCGTTGCGGCACATGTTCAAAAAAAACTACTTCAGGAGCTGAAGAAATTGTAGTTCAGCATGAATAAACGCTGTCGTGCTAAAGAGGCTTGCAAGTACAGATCTGCGTGACCCTAGCGTATTGATCCAAGTATACAAATCATACCTACATTGGGCCTTAAAAGTTTCTACACATTGCCTACGTTAATCCCTAGAGGATTCTCTGGGCCATCTTCAAACGCTCCACCAAAACTTATCGGAGGATTCCCAAGTGTCCCAAATCCCACAGTTGCGAAAGGACGATGTTTCCTCCCAAAGGGTCCATGTAGCTATAGTCCCCCTTAAGTAGATAGAATATGCGGTATATGGGGATCTTGTTTTAATATACCCAAAGCCACATTCTATCTACTTAAGGGGGACTATACATAGTACATGAACCCTGAAGTTGGTACATGAGAAACCCTTGGGGGCCCCAAGTATATAGTATATCATATATCCCTACATAGACCCTTTGGGTAGCCCTTCGGCTGGGCAGTCCGGATGCGTTTGGTACACAAGCCTAAACCTAAACCCTGCGGCCAACCGGCGGTACATGTAGTTGGGAGACTCCATACATAGTGGGGCCCGTTCTACATGCCAATATCCTGGTTATGGGTACCTCCAACCTTAGATTGATGGGAACCTCCATTTGCTCTGCGTTCCAGGGTCTTTCACAAGTACGTACCCTACAGGTATTGTATTTATTGGTAGAAATTTCTGCCATCAGTTCATGGGTTCCCAAACAGGTTTGGAATGGTCTTCGTCTAGAGCAGGCGGCCCTAAACCCTGAACTCTGAGCTGCCATTGTTTTGGCACATACAAGGCCCCAACCCCTAAACCTTTAAGCAACAAGGATTCCCGCGTGCAAGTACTCGTGAGCTTGTGCAAGCTCTGAAGGTAAGCTGCTGTTGCTGTTCGCAGCTTGATAGTTCCCTTCCAAGATGGGCGTCCCCACAGGTGGAAGCACGCAACGATCGCCCTAGAGACGTACTGGTCGCTAGTACCTTGAGCCCAAGGTACGTAGAATAATAGGCCTTACGACCGCTTTAGGGGGTTTGGGTCATGGTTTTACCTATTTTGGATGTCCAGGTAGAGAAGAAGGAATGGAGAAGATGGAGCCCACCCTACACCGTAAACCCTAAGACCTACTACTTTTTGAAATTTAGGGTTTCGATCTCAGAGTTACAGATTCGAGTTTACGACGTGGACCGTAGGGACGAAACCTGATCCTTCTAGGCTTCAGGTCAACCCTGGTAGACCCTGATCCTTGAGTCCCAGAGCTCAGAACTTAATCTGAAGCCCTAAACCCTAAGCCCTAGGCCAGAAGCTTTAGCAAATCTTATAGATCCCGAACACTAAGCCCAAACAGGCTATGGATGGCGTGGACGGTGCAGGTGCAGGGAGAAAAGTCGCTTAAATGCAACACGGGCCTGGGTTGTCGGATGCTAGAGACAACTAGAGGCTATAGCCCCCCTTGAGTAGATAGAATATGGGGTATATGGGGATCTGATTATAATTTACCCCAAGACATAATGTATCTATTTAAGGGGGACTAGAGGGCTTTAGCATGTAGGGGAGATGACATGTGAAGATTCATGGCCTGTTCTGTGCGCATGGATGGGTATCTTCAAGGAGACGCAGGGATTGTTCCTGAAGGTTGTAGGGTTTAGGGTTTGGGGTTTGGGTTTTAAGGATGGCCGCGTCATTTGCGCACCTCCTCCCCCCAAAAAAAACACTGTTGCCCATAGTGGGGCGAACATTGAGAACATTCCCATGTGACCCTGGGCTCGAGACTCCCAAACAATTTGATGTACAGCCGCCCCTGAAATCTGGATCAACGTCTGGGATCCTTTGTACTGTTTGTGGTATGGGATTCCTTATACTTATGTAAAAGGATTCGGCTAAGAAATAGAACATGGATCATTCTACATACCTCCCCTGTCGAAAGGGCAGTAGGTATTGTAGGGCCCTGTTGGGTGAGTCGTTCATTTGCTTGTTTCATTTTGTGCACGCGATAAAAGAGGTCTAAATACGGAGTCAGACTTATTAATCTCATTCGTGTTTCAATAGCGAGAATAGCATTGACAGTAATGATAGTAATCATGCATTACACTGCCCGAAACCCTAAACCCTAAATCATTACAAGTTTGCATGACAGCCGAGGATTAGCCTGACCTCAACCTCCTTCGGCATAGACATCAAGCTGTGGAGGACCCATGAGAGCCTTAGGGTCTGCCTGTAGTCCCAGTTGATTAGGGTTTAGGGTTCAGGTTTTCCAACATGGGCAATATGATAATATGATGATCTTATTATGATGTTGGGCAGTTCCTTACTCTTGATGACTGTTCTATCTACTCAGTGGGACTATAGACTTCCCAAGTCTCATCTAAGATCTGGAATGCTAGCGTTATCATTGTGATTGTTTGGGAGGCCCAGGTAAAGGATTTAGGTTAGGGAGTATATGCCGATGAAACCTCCGAACATACCTCAGTGCAGCTTCCACATCCGCATCCCTCATTATGAAATGGGCACCCGAACACGAAACCCTAAACCCTAAAAGCCTAAGCCTTAACCTATTTACGAATCAGGGTTTAGGATTCGGGGTTTGCGGTTTGGGGTTTCACCCTCATGGATGTTACTCTCCCCTAAACACACCCGGAATGCCGAAAGAAAACAAACATAGGCTATTCTTCTTTGAAAAGGGCAGTGGCAATAGCGCTGACAATAGACTTGATCTTAGTTGATCTAACCACCAGATTCAACCACCAGGAACCACCAAAAGCGCATGTTACTCAAACCCTAAACCCTAGGAACTTCTGAACTCCCGAAGACATAGCATGGTTGCTGAGCATGGGCATCCTTAGACCCTGAGCTCCCTGGCAAAGCCCCTACTTTTAGGGTTTAGGGTTTAGGGGACCTCTACTTAGTCTTCGTACCTGCCCTCTTAGGCTTTTTCTCTGAAAAAGCGCTAGGTGTGGACCCAGTCTTGGCGAATACCGGGCACACTCAACCTAAGCAGCCTCCTATAGGACATACTCAGAATGTAAACGCCGTTGTGCTAAACATTGGGGTCCCAGTACTTATGGAAACTACCATATAATCCCTTATAAGCCCATATAGTAGTTTCGCTTCTCCACTACCGGGGTATTTTCCCCAAAGCTCTAAACCTTAAACCCTACTGCGACTGACCGTTTCATCAGGGACATTTTCTTTCTGGTCGACTCTATCTTCGCACTTTGCCTGCACTCTGCGGTGGCTGGAGGCTTACCACTTTATATAGTTATTGTAAGGATTTAGGGTTTAGGGGTTCGGTGTTCAGGATTTAGGGTTACTTAACAAGTTTCTGGGCTGTAGAAGATGGGGGTGTAGATGAGGAACATTGAGCCCGCAAGGTGGGGATTCGTGCCGAGACAATTAAGGCATGCATCTAGGTGTTCAGGGATGTGTTTAAAGTTTGGCCAGCCAATGAGGAAGACCTAAACCCAAAGCCTGCAACCCTAAACCCTTCACCTAAGAAGGCTTTTCTGGATTGCTGTTAAGGGAGCTTAGATAAAGCTACCAAGATATGGGTATATAGTAAGTAACTGGGTTTCCTGATTATAGTAACTGAACTTCAGTTCCTTAGCAGCAACCCACTTACGGTGTTTTAGACCGGCTCGAAGGACCCATCTGAGAAAACCCAAGAGGCGGATCCCCAAGGCACAGCCGCTGTTGAAGTTTGATGCCCGAACTCCAAATCCAAATGAGCTATAGTCTAGATTCCTGAGTAGCATGCAACCCGCCCTGGAGGGGATGTCTGGTATTAGGCCTTATAAGCCCTAAACCCTAAACCCTAGGGAAGAGATCACAAAACCGCCAACCTTAAGAGTTTGGAGCTCAATGCCTTCGATCACAGTAGGCGCCTCTGTGAGTGTTAGTAAGTGTTTTACTTGAGCCATCGTCTAAACTAATTCCTTAAAGGTGGCTACATCGTAGATTATATAATATAGGGTTTAGTCGTTTAGTGTTTACGGTCTAAACTCCCTGGGTGGAGGGCGTTATATAGGGGATTAGATAGGAGACTATTATAGGGGTTATAGGGGTTATTAAGAGGATACTAGGAGTTTAGACTATGGCTCACTTAGCGCAGAGGCTCTCTGCAAACTAAACCTGTAGACCCGGCTTCCGACGTGGCTTTGAAACTCTCTGACGCCTACGCGGTGCGACGAAAACCATAAACCCTAAACCCTTGAACAGGAGCCCGATCTCTTCGAATGATGAACAAGCCAGAATCACCCCTTCAATCTCTCATTAGATATAGTCCTCCTTAAGTAGATAGAATATGAGATATGTATGGGGATCTTGTTATAATACCGACGTGGCTTTGAAACTCTCTGACGCCTACGCGGTGCGACGAAAACC